>VDFB02099984.1:19153-46319 GCA_007258455.2 Sequoia sempervirens | reverse complement strand
AACCTCAATAGAAGAAGAGGAAACAACAAGAAAACATACACCTCGCTCAACATTTGAAGGGAGAAGAAATCCTTTTTTGAGAGCTATAAACAAAGCATCATTATGGGGTTTCTCTATAGACTTCATAACCTCATGCCTCTGTGCCTCCAGATGAGCCTTAAGAAGAGTGTCAAGAAGAAGTTCATCCTCTTCAACAACCCCTTCATAGGCGTAGGCATCATCCTTAGGAAAACCATCAACAAAATCGCCAATTTTAGAGGAAAATTCATCTTCCTCATCCCATTCACGTGCCCAAACATCTTCCTCAGAAGATACCATAACAAGGACAAAAACATCTACAACTTCCTCTAAAAGGGAACCTACTCGAGTGACATCATTTGTAGAAGCCAAGCCAAACTCAACCTCACATAAGGTGCTTACAGGAGAGCCCCTCTTCATCTTCGCCCTACCGAACACCACAGAGCCAAGAGACGAATCAACATTTGAGTCCTCATCAGATGCCTCACCATCACCATCCCTAGTGCTAGTGGCAGAACGAGAGCCTACAACTAGGGTTTCAAACGACATTCAGGTTTCTCTATTTGCATTGCTCTCAATTGACAACTTTGCAATTTTGCAATTTAACAACTTTTGTTTCAACAATCATTTTATTTTCTCTTTGGTTCTCCATTATTACCATACTATTAAGCTTGGAAAACATTATGACACCTAGGTTAAGTTACTTCATCCTCAAAACACCTAGATTCTTATTTTCTCATGGCTAGCCTAGGGCTATCTTATTTATGACTATTATAACAATCCCCTTTATGGCTCTACAACAAACATATTTACCTTATTTTTGTCATTTTATGGAAATAATGACACCCCACTAGATCTTAGTGTGTACTACCCTAAGAAACCAAAATATTTCATTTTTCTCATATGTATTCATGGGATTTGATGATCTTGTGAGCTCTTATGACTATCCCAATGTGATAGTGGATTGTTATGTGGATTATGATAGCCCTAAAATCATGAAAAATCTCATTTTTTGTGAATATATCCATCATTACCTCTTTTGGTGATCTTCTATAAACCTTAAGGCAAATTTTCAACCTTCTTTCATGGTGATTTCATGAGTAATAGGGTTCCAAATGACACGATAATAGTTGAGTATGATAGTGGATAGTCCTAGGACAACAATCAATAAACCCTTAAGGTATTTGATGAGTAGCCAAAGGCCATCAAACCTAAGACACCCTCATTGATATATTCTTGTATGCCAATTTAAATAAACTTTGGTCCTCTTTTCCAAATGATCTAATGCTTCCTAGGAAAGTATGATAGTCTAAGGGGGCCATCATATAATTGTTTTTATTTTGACAGTGATAATGGAGGTTTCAAACATATAATATTTTTTCATTGACCTCCTCATGTGATGGATTCATAATTCTTCTATCATGGTCTCTTAAAATGATATCTATTCCATAACTTTGATGGTGTAATCATGCACTTTATGGACTATCAATTGTGTATGGCCTTGGTTGCTCTGCTTGAAACATGAGGAAATAAACCTACCAAAAGAAAAATAAACATTAGATATAAAAGTAAACTAATAATATATAAAACATATAATCAACTAAACCCAATGAAAGCATCCTTCGAACAAGTTTGAAAAATGAAACCTCATTCAAACCCTAGATTTGAAACATGAAACCTCATCCTTATTTTTGAAAAAAAACCCAATGTGAAATCCTAAAATATTAATTAAATTCACTCATTTTTTCCTTTTCAACCTAGTTCTTTCCTGAAAAGGAATGAAAACATGAAATTATGAATGCATTTTAACCCATTCATCATGATTGACCTATTGCAATAGTCAAAACAACAACCTTTCCCTCTTTCCACACCAAAATATCATTATGAAAATGGAGGTAAATCATAAAAAATATGTCTCCCAACACCTCTTTCACACATTTGAGGGATATATTATGGTTTTAGGCATTGGAAATAGGTCTTATGATAAATATTTTAAAGGAAAAAATAGTCCTAATATAAAATCAATAATATTTTATGCCCCTTAAATGAATTGGGTCTTCTCTTCCATATCATCACATGTGTGGGGCCCATATTAATTATAAAATGTCATTAAAGATTTTAAACATAATTTTGAGGAAGTGAAATTTGATGCACAAGTAGGGGTAGCCTACATTAGAAGGCTAAAGAGTTATCCAAAAGACAACTAGAAGTCATGCCGATGAAGAGCAAAGGTGTGCATAGAACTTGTGGTGATGCATAGGGTAAAAATAATGTATAGGAATGAATTTTCATTGGATAAGACAAGGTGGAAATTATTGATTCTATTAAGGATGAGGATCACTATGTAGATATGAAAAAGGAGAAGAGGGGAACCATTGGAAGTGTAAGGTGGAGTAATATAAAACATGGATAAGTAAAAAAAGTATTGCACATAAGTATCTCATAAGTATCAAATGGTTTGGAGATGGATGGATCAAATGATTGTGTATGATTAAACACAAGCAAGTGGATATAATAGAGTGAATAACACCATGGTGGAGGTGTATGGGACATGGTGAATCAATGTGGATTTGTTTGGGCTATGTGTGGACTATGGAAGAGTGAAGGTCTTGGAAAGGGGGGTGATCCATGATCCAGGAGGGGTCAAGAAGTAGAGAAAAGTAGATATGGATAAGGGAATATGATGCAAGGGCATCCTAGGTTAAACCTAAAGCCTATAATAGATAAATATTAGAGTCCAATTTTTTTGAGTGGTAAAGGGCTTGACTCGAAAGGAAAACATAGGATTGAACTTGAGAGAGTAAGAAATTCACTTCATAGTTTCCCCATGTTATAGTGTTTGGAAAATATAGAAAGTAACCTTATACAAGATCTAAATTATTGGGTAATGGCATTAGAGGTGGTATTGGCCTAAAATGATTATCCAATTAAAGGAAATCAACATTGTGAATTAATATGGAGCTTTTGGGTGTGCCATCTTCTTACTATTTTTGGCAATTAAGATAAGGTATAGTACGCTACACTATAAATGTGATAAGGCAACAATGATATGCATGGTTATTTTTGAACTTTGTTATCATGATAAATGGATAAGTGGCTAGGTACTGCTAAAACTTTGAGGTCCTCATAAATACACTGCTAAGAGATAAGTAAAATATAAGAATATTTAAAAAAAATCATATTATCATAGCTCAAGTTCTTTTATTTTAAAACATACAAATCAACTTGACATTAATAAAGTTTTTATTTACAATCAATCCAACAAATCATGCGGATTTGCTCCACTCTTTATTGTGTTGAGTATTATCTCATGGTTAGACCTACTGACCTTCCACAAGTTCTTATTTAATGGTCTACTCCCATATTTAATCAATTGAACGTTTAATGCTACAAACAAGTTAGAATAATGAGGAATATTCCTATGCATGTCAAATTCCTCAAACAACCACACATCAGACTTCTTTATTGGGTACCTTCTAAGCCATATTCTAGTAACAACCACTAATCATGTAGGATACTCAATATATTCTCCATCTATGACAAGGGCCTCCAATTTATTTTTTGCCTCAACACAATGACATAGATAATAATTTGTTCCTTCTTCATTGTCTTCATCAATAATAATGGCATAAACATGCCCTACATTTTTTGTACATTTAATTAAAGATGAATTTAGTCGATAATACAAGAAAAGGAGATAAAATATTGAATTTTATTAAACTATGCATCTAGATAATACCTAATTGAACTAGATTTGATATGTGGTCAAATTCAACTAATGATTCCATCTCCATGAATTGTAGTTCTCCTGAGAGTCGATAAGTCTCAAGTGGGCTTAGAGTTCTTGTACACCACTCATCAACCCACTCTTTTGATTTACACTCATTCCAAGCCTAATTTGTAGATGGAGAAAAAAAGTATGCAATCTACCTTGTATTGATACTTCATGAACTTTCATTAGAGATTCTAAAAGAGTAGATCTCACACTATCTTGTCAATGTACAAAAATCCTCATATTTTGTAATGTTAGTTTCCTCTACCAATCAAAAAATCTATGAATTGTAGACTTAACTTCATTACTTGGACCCATTGTAGACATACACCGATTGAAAATATATGTTTCATATGTAAACTTTGCAATATATTTATACTTCAAATCTTCTCATGCTAATAATATTTTAATACATGATCCTACACCATCATGCTCCCACTTTCAATGCTTGGTCTCAGAGTAATTCCATATATCCTGAACACCAATCATCTTACATATGCATCCTACTCAACTAATAGATCATCTGCGAGTTTTTGAATTGTGATGCACAATTATCTGACCATATGATATGATGACCAAATGATATGCTCTTTCTAGCCAAATCACGATAGAACATTTGAAAGCAACCTTGCACAAACTCTGTAGAATGTGTGCTTTTATCATTGATATAAAATGATAGTCTCTCAAGATCTTCCTGTCTTCCTCTGTACTGTCAAGTGCATGAATAAACAATATATGAACAAATATAGCAATGTAAGTGGAGTTGTAATACTGTGATTGAACCTCATTTTATGGTTGTATTATATAGTTCTCTGTAAAGTCTACAACTGAAATGATCCTACCAAGTGGAAATGTGTCCTTACTTGAATTACAAGTCCAACCATCAAGTTCTATGGGTATGCCTTGCATACTCATAGACTACTTTCTCTAAAGAAAAACATAAAATGATACGTTGCTATATTTTCCATCACCAATTCACACCTTTTTGCTTCTTTACCATCTTTTAGACTATATGCCATTGACTTATACTTTTGAAAACTTGTTCGTTTCTAATTGCATATGTATTCTCCATATATACACAAGTTGCCAAAATTTGCAAGCCACCACAACTATCACATGTTCCATCCAAGCATGATTTCTAATAAAATAATTGACCATCCACTCTTTCACATAAAATGCTCGAAATGAAATATCTTGAAGATCTAGGTGGGATCTTTATCATACACTCCTGCAAATCCTCATTAGTATGCAAAACTACACATATATGACGGTAAACATCATAATGATTAGAGAATTCAGCATGTACTCTACAACAAGTTATGCATGTGTGATTTATGACATATAAAGGTTTATCTATTTCAAAATACCTTTGACTAATTTTGAATTGAGGATACATCTCTACAAATTTGGAGAAAAAATATGTTTGAGTCATATCCAAAAAATGCTTTGGACGCGGCTCACGGTTTGGACAACCAATTGTGTTTTTTACAACATCTCGTTGATTAGGTGATACTCTTGTGTTATTTTTCTAAAATTCTTCAATTATGGACTTCAAGACTTGAACTATAATTTTATCTTTCCATTGGAGTCTACTAGGGAATTCCCATAATTCAGTGCTATTTGGGTCCTTAGCTCTTTCATGCCTCCCAATGGCTCTCATTAGTGCTTTTCTAATTATTTTTAGTGCTTGACTTGTTTTAGGTGAGTTTTCTTTGTTTGATTACTTACTATAGTTGATGTAATTACACACCGAGTGACATTATTATCTTTGGTACGTGAGGTGGAACCCACACTTTCATATGCATTCATTAGATTTTTTACTTGATAGATTTTTCAATTGAAGTATCCAATGTTCTTAGGCCAAGAATCTTCATTATGGGTCTAAATTTAGGATTTTTCATCATTTCAACATATAATTGAGATCTTCTAGTTTCATTTAAAATTTCAATTTTTTTCTATATTTTATTCACATTTCTTCGACAAGTAGATTTTGTTAAAAGGTGCAGGACAACTGAGAGGGGGGGGGGGGTGAATCAGTTGTCACCAAATTCAAACAAAAAACTTCAACACTTATCAATTTCATAACCACACTATTATGTTATAAAGTATGAACATGGAATGTAGATAACAGAAAGAAAATTCAACACAATGAACACCGGATTTTACGTGGAAAACCCAATAAGGGAAAAACCACGGTGAGGATTAACTCACAATATAAAGTGATAGCAAAACCGAATACAAGAGGCTCACAGCCCAAGGCTCATTGCCAAGAATAGGACTCACTCTCCATAAATAAAGGATCACTACCTACAGAAAGGACTCACTGTCCAACAGGGAGGCTCACTTCCTACAGATACAAAAGATAACAAAAAGATCCACCACAACAATTTACACACATTCACAGTCTTGATTAGAAGATTGCAGAAACCTTCAACTCACTACTTTTAGGAATCTAACACAATGAAGTACTACTGCCTCAACTCACTTTCGCACAACTTTTCTCTTCACTTGTGGCTTACTTCATTACTTTGCACCATACAATCTTGTGCATCTTGACTTTAATTTATACCATCTTCAACCTTAGAAACATTCTCCAAGGTTGGCCACATACGCTTCATTTCATAAATTCAAACTAGGTCGGCAACTCAACATTCCCGTGGTGGAAAAGAATGAGAGTGGACCAATTAAACACTTAACCAAGACCAAAATCAACGTCTCAGATCAACCACGCACTTCCTTAATTGAATTTTAAATTCTTCATATGAAGTGTAAACACCAAGTTGTCCAAACCTAATGAAAACAAAAATGAACATTGAAGTACACACTTTCCAACAAGAATATAACACACGGATGACGTAACACGCTTCATTATGCATGAGAAAACATCTTAGATACTTCCAGATACATCCGTAATAGGTGTAACAAACTTTGAACACAAAAATATTTCCAATAGTCCATCCAGACTATGCAATCCCACACAACAACTCTGAAGCTCATCTTCTGGAGCACCAAAACTTGAACATCTTTGCTGGAACATAGAGAACATCATTACAAGAAATTCCAGATCTGCAAGACCTGAAAAAAAAATCAGAGGAATGTAGAGCAGAAACATTTCTCCCAGTCCACAGATAACCAACTTTGCCAAAACAGTTTACACATCGGTGAACACAACTTTCAACTTTCGTCAAACCAACAACAACAAATCAAGAGATATCACCAAAAAATCACCAGAAATAAACCTTCAGATCCGCACGAGCATAGGATCAACACAAAAGAAACATGGAGCACTTACCAAAGTGCATTCTGAACACATACATAACTCTGACTTCACTCTTTATTAATTTTCTCAAAAGAACTTGGTAACCCATCATTTCAACACATCTAAAACATTATAAGGATAGCTCCATGTACTCACAACATCTCAATAGTGTCTCAACTATACATGCACAATCTACAACATACTAAATTGTGTTGACATCAATGACAACATTAATGACAACACCACCAAACTTTCTCATACTTGCAACAATCTCCCCCTTTGTCATTGATGGCAACACATTATGTGAAAAATCATCAAAGACCACTTTCTCTTTTAAAGAACCTACATAAAATTCTGGGAGAACAACTTCTCTTTCTTTTCTACTATTTTTCACATGATTCTCTCTCCCCCTTTGACATCAATGGAAAAGATAAAAAGCTCTGATCACTTCCCCTTAGGAGTGCACCCGTTCAACTCATACTGCAGCAATGAAAACTTTCTGCTCCCCCTGCGAACTAGATCCATTCATTAGTCTAGATAAATGAAGGATCTGTGAATCCAATAGACTGATGCACCTCCATGTGCACCTAGTTCAGAGGGCCAATGACCCCCAACCTCTCCCTGAGATACTCAAAAGTATCCTTCGGTAGAGCCTTAGTGAATATATCTGTAATATGTTCCTTTGTTGACACATACTCCAACCTGACTTTATTCTCTAACACCTTTTCTCTTAGGAAATGATATCTGATAGATATATGGTTTGTTCTTGAATGCATTACCTGATTCTTTGAAATGTTTATAGAACTTGTATTGTCACAAAAAATAGGAATAGGATATCACATACCACTCCAATATCTTTCAAAGTTTGCTTCATCCACAAAACTTGTGTGCAGTAGGATGTTGTAGCAATATACTCTGCTTCTACAGTGGATAAAGAAACCAAGTCCTATTTCTTACTCAACCAAGAGATCAATCTACCACCAAGAAAGAAAGCACCTCCACTGGTACTCTTCCAGTCATCCACACAACCAACCCAATCTACATCGGTATAAGCGCTTAAAGTGAAATCAACATCCTTAGGATACCATAAGCCATAATCCAGTGTACCTTTAAGATATATGAATATCCTATTTACAATTGTAACATGTGCCTCTTTAAGATCTGCTTGAAATATGGCAACTAAACATACTGCATGCATGATATCTGGTCTGGTAGCAGTAAGATATAGTAGTCCACCAATCATAGATCTGTATTTTCTCTTATTAGTTTTAGTGGATTCATCATCTTTACTCAACTTACACGCGTTCACCATAGGAGTACTAACCGGTTTGGAGTCATCTATTCCAAACTTCTTTAACAACTCTTTTACATACTTAGATTGTGAAATGAATATCCCTTTATTAGTTTGATTTACTTGAAGACCAAGAAATAAATTCAACTCACCAATCATGGACATTTCAAATTCTTTTTGCATTTCCTCTAGAAATCTCTTACACATACTTTCGTTTCCTCCAAAGATGATACCATCAACATATACTACTACTATCAATATTTTTTTACCTTGCATTTTGAAATAGAGATTGCTGTTAGTAGAGCCTTTGTTGAATCCTTGTTGTGTTAGGTATCTATCCAATCTTTCATACCATGCTTTGGGAGCTTGTTTCAGTCCATACAATGCCTTCTTTAATTTATAAACCATATCCGGTTTGTCTGACAACTAAAATCCTTTAGGTTGTTCCATGTATACTTCTTCCAATTCACCAATTAGGAATGCAAACTTGACATCCATCTGATATACTTTGAAATCCTTGTGGGAAAAAAATGCCAAAACATCCTAATAGCTTCCATTCTAGCCACCAGGGCAAATGTCTCTTCAAAGTCTATGCCTTCAACTTGTGAGTATCCCTTGCATACAAGTCTTGCTTTGTTTCTTATAACTTCACCATCTTCATTCAACTTATTTCTGAACACTCACTTTGAACCAATTACATTCTTATTCACAAGTCTAGGAACCAATTCTCATGTCTGATTCTTCTCTATTTTATGTAACTCTTCTTTCATAGCTATAACCCAACTTTCATCTTCACATGCTTCACACACAAACTTAGGTTCTATTTTAGAAAGTAAGCACAAATTTACCTCAGCTGCTACTTTACTTCTTGTCTTCATACCTTCACTCTTATCTTCAATTATTTGTTCTTCTGGATGATTCTTCTGGACATACTTAGGAGTCTTAACAACAGGTTCTAGAGTTTCTTCTTCTTTCTCCTCCTTATTCTCTTTAGGTACTTGTTTGCAGATAGGATCATCAGGTTCAACTTCACGTATCTCAATAGGTTTGTGCATGTCTTCATCAACTTTCACATTAGCACTCTCAATAATCTTCGTCAATCTTTTATTAAAGCATCTATATGCTTTGCTGGTAGTTGAATATCCATGGAAAATATCTTCATCACATCTAGCATCAAACTTCCCAAGATTTTCATCATCTCTTTAATGTAACATCTGCTTCCAAACACCTTAACGTATTTCACAGTAGGAGCCTTACCGGTCCAAAAATCATAAGGAGTTTCTGTGTTGTTGCCTTTGATCTGAACTCTGTTAAGAACATAAATACCAGTGTGTATTTCCTCTCTCCAGTACACATCAAGTACATTTGCCTCTTTCATCATGGTTCTTCCAGCTTCCTGTATAGTCCAGTTCTTTCTCTCAATCGCTCCATTCTGCTGAGGGGTTCTTGGAGTAGAAAAGTGTCTCTTTATGCCATGCTCTTCACAAAATGTATTAAACTCACTAGAAGTGAATTCTCCACCTCTGTCAAATCTCAAACATTTGATTCTTAGGTTCACTTCATTTTCTACTCTTGCTTTGAACACTTTAAATCTATCCAGGGCGTGAATCTTTTCTCTAAGAAAAGCAACCCATGTCATTCAAGAATAATCATCAATAAGGAGCATGAAATACCTGTCACCATTTAGGCTTCCTATTCTAGTAGGACCACAAAGGTCAATATGAATTAATTCCAACATTTCGGTAGTAGTTTGCTCTTTTCCTTTGAAACTGCATCTTGTTTGTTTCCCTAACTGACAACTTTTGTAAATTGTAGTAGCAGGCTTTATGATTTTAGGCAGACCTCAAACAACATCTCTTAAATTGATCCTGACTAGATTATCAAAGTTTACATGTCCCATTCTTCGGTGCCACAATCAACTTTCATTAACCTGAGATACAAGGCACTGACCATCAACACCCTTAAGCTGATAGATGTTTCCATGAGTTCTCCTTCCTGCAACAACCATAGCTTTAGATCCTTTTATGATCTCATAGGTATTATCCTGAAACACAAGTTTAAAACCTTTGCTACACATTTTTCCAACACTCAAAATGTTATGCCTTAGACCCTTTACATAATATACATCATTAGTGCTGTGTATTCCATCAAAACCTTTGTCCTATATTGAAATCTTTGCTCTTCGAGATCATCGCAGGCATTGACCACTATCTTTTCAAGTTTGTAAAACTTAATTTTATCTCAGATCGTATGATTATAACATCCACTGTCAATCACCCAATAGTCTTCATCCTGTCTAGCATGAAAGGTGGTGACCAAAGTACTTTCCATCTCATCCTTCTTGTTCTTTGAATCACTTTTTCTTGCACATTTTCTAGAGTTAGCAGACACAAATGTACTCTTCAAAGCTAAGAACAAGAATTTATTATCATCATTCTCATAATAAGATTCATCATCGAGGATTCCAGCTTCTTCTCAAAATGAGTACATTTCTTATCCTTTCAGTAAATAAGGTGCTTTAAGTATGTTTTCTGTCTTTTCATCTTTCTTTCCAAACTTTCTCATCTCAAATGCAGTCAAGGTGCCAAATAGCTCTTCTTTAGTATATTTCTTAGGATCATATGTTTCCTCAATAACTAAAACTTTTTCATTGTAACATTCTAGTAGAGTCATTAGAATCTTCTCAATTATATCTTCATCGGTCAGAGTAACCCCTTGATTTCTAACTTCATTTGCTTCCAGGTCAATTCTCTAAAAATGGCTTGCAATATCTTCTCCTTATTCCATTTTCATATTCTTATTCTCACATCTACGGCTTTCATCCAACTTCTTTATCAAATTATATCATTTCTTCATAAAGATCTTTCCAACTTTTTTTCCAAACTTCATAGCGGTTCCTAGAGATAAATTTTTGTTTGCTTAGTCTTGGATAAAGCACCGTAAATAAAATAACTTGCTTTTTCATTCTCCTCATAAGTAGAAACCTCATCTGTAGTAGTAGGACCACTCGTCGGAGCAACATACTTCGTCTCAACAACCTTCCAAGTCTTGTAATCGAGAGAGATAATATATCCTCTCATTTTCACTTTCTAGTCACTATAATCAGATCCATCAAACATAGGGATGACAACATGCACCAGCCAAAAGGTTAAGCTCTACAACAAAAGAGACAAAGCTTTGATACCAATTGTTAAAGGCCACCGGGATATGAGTGAGAGGGTGGATGAATTTTCGCAAATTCAAACAAAAACTTCAACGCTTATCAATTTCTGTCCACCATTCAGTATAAAAGTATGAACGTGGAATCGCGATAACAAAAGAAAATTCGCACAATGAACACCATATTTTGAAGAAGCCAATAAGGAAAACCACGGTGAAACTCCTGTGTAAAAGTGATAATAGAAATCCAAATATAAGAATCGCTTTGCCGGTAGGTTCGTCGAGGAAATAAAGAGCTCGCGCCTACATAGGAGTTTCATTATCCAGATTTCGCTTCTATAGATACAAAAGATAACAAAAATATCCACCACAACAATTTACTTGCAGATCCACAACCTTGATCCGTTAGTAGAAACGCTTCAACTCACGCACTACTTTTAGGAATCCCACAGCACGGCCGAAGTCGCTGTTGCCTCAACTCACTTTTCACACAATTCTTCTCTTCGCGGCCAGCTTACTTTGTTACTTTGTACCATACAATCCCCTTTGCATCCTCAACGCATTTGCCTTACCATTTTCAACCTTATAAAAACATTCTCGAGGTTGGCCCACATCACCTTCACCGCGATTTATTCGGTTGGCAACTCAACATTTACGATTGGAAAGGGAATGAGAGTGGACCAATTAAAAAATTAACCAAGACCAAAAGAAACGTCTCAAATCAACCACATGCTTCCTTAATTGAATTTTAAATTCTTCATATGAAGTGTAAACACCAGGTCAACCAAAACTAATGAAAACACAAATGAACATTGAAGTACACGCTTTCCAACAAGAAGATAACACACAAACGACGTAACACGCTTCATTATGCACGAGAACACATCTTAGATACTTCCAGATACATCTGTAACAGGTGTAACAACCTTCGAACATAGAACTCTTTCCAACGGTCCATCCGGACTATGCAATCTCACACAACAACTTTGAAGCTCATCTTCTGGAGCACCAAAACTCGAACATCTCTACCGAAATGTAGAGAACATCATGACAAGACATATTCTAGATCCACAAGACCTAAAACAAAACAACAGAGGATTGCAGAGCATAAACATTTCTCCCAGTCCACAGATAACCAACTTTGCCAAAACAATTCACACCGGTGAACACAACTTTCACCTTTTTTCAAACCAGTAGCAATAAATCAAGAGATATCACCAACATATCACCAACAAAAAACCTTTAGATCCACACGAGCATAGGATCAACATGGAAGAAACACGAAGCACATACTAGGGCGCATTCTGAACACATACATAACTCTGATTTCACTCTTTATTAATTTTCTCAAAAGCACTTGGTAACCCATCATTTCAATACATTTGCAACATCATAAGGATAGCTCCATGTACTCACAACATCTCAATTGTGTCTCAACTATACATGCACAATCTGCAACATATTGAACTATGTTGATATCAATGACAACACCACCAAACTTGCTCATACTTGCAACACATTTTGGGAATCTTATCAACCATTGTATTTAAAACATTTTCATTAATATAATGACCAGACAATAAGCTTGCCTCAATATTTTGAATTTATTTAATATTTAATTGAGATGGTATAAATGACTTACCTTCAACTTGATATGGAAAAGATTGTTGGTGTAGGTTTTTATTTTCCTAGTTGGTTAATTTATTTTCCCTTAGTCCTAGGTTTTTCCTACACTTTTATTAAGCTTGCTTAGGATAATAAAGTGAGTTTATTACTAGGAGATAAGTATGTGGTGTCACCTTCCTTAAAGGGTGGAACACATTCCACTCTTGGTGGCATCCTCCACTTTTGGTAGTCCATACTTCCCACTTTTGGTGGTCCATCTCCACTTTTTGTAGTTGATTCCCATTGGTTGGATTTTCCACCTACCTCCTCTCCTAATTTCTATATAAACTTACTACCTAGCTTGTATTTGCATCCATTCATTCTCTTGCATTGTTGCATACTTTGACATACATGCACCTTGATGCATTCAATCATTATTCATGCATCTTTGCTTTGTATCTTTTCAGCTTGGAAGCTCTTAATGCAACATTGTCACATTGACTCTGCATAATCTCTCAGAGTCCTAGTTTACATTCTTATGTTTTTTTATTGTATGTAACTTTGATTTTCTCTTAAAAAGTTCCTTGGGTTATTCAATCTATTTTAGATTTCTAACATGGTATCAGAGCTTTTGTTTTGAGACATCTAAGTTCATAGATTCCTGATTAAGAGATTGAGTTTCTTGTAAAGATCTTATAAATTCCCATATGCTCTTCTCATGCGTTTTAAACGATCTAGAGAATCAGAAAGGATTTGCAATGATCTAATAACCTCTTCATATTGCATATTTTTTTTGAGATTCGGGTGATTGCAACATTTCTGGTTATACTAGCAACATTTTTGAATGTTCCTACACGTCCAAAAGGCTCAAGAAAGTCACATTTGGCTTTTGTTTCATCCAAATTGGAGATCATTTGATAAAGTTGGAAATAGGGGTTTGAAGCTCAAATCTACAAGCAACTTTTTTATTAGAGCATTTTTGGCCCAAACAGACCTTTCCATTGCGTTCAAAAGACCAGAAAACCCCTATTCTCATATAATTTTTTTCTATTTCAGATGAATTTGAGTTTTGAAATTTTTTTCTTTTGCCAAGGGGTCATCATTGTAGGAAATTCCAACCTATTTTTTTTTTTAAATCATAACTTTTTGCCATGGTGTTTGTTTCCTGCAAAAGAGATATCGTTGGAAAGCTGGAGATGAGCACTTTCCATCTACAAAGGCTTTGAAAAGAAATTTTTAGATTTTCTGTCAAATATTGCAGGTTGAAGCTGTTGTTGCATTCTTTCTTCAACGAGCCATAAATTTCACCCCAGAGCTCCATTTTTTGGAAACAAATAGGCATTGGAAAGGTACTGAAGAGAGCTACACAACTAAAGAGCTAATTTTTCCAGATTTTATCTCAAATTCATTATGTATTGGAATTTATAATTTTGGTCATTGTGGGCCTATTGAGCATTGCATGATAACTATTGTCTTCCTGATTCAGCTTGGGATGATCTCTTGACAGGTATTTTAGACTTGTTTATGGAGACACACATTGCAAATTTGGGAGACACTATTGATGATATTCATCTTCTCTTTGATGAAGTTGATTCTTCTTCAATTGTTGTGAGGGAACACTTTGACCCTCTTGTTCAATCTCTGCATGATCATTCATCATAGTTTGACATGAGTGTGGATACTTTGGATCAACATTTGGAGGATACATCTTCAGAGGAGATACTCGAGTCTTTGGCTTATGCTCTACATTAGTCTCTAGGAGATTCTGATTTGTCATCTTCAGCAGTGTGGCCTAGAACACTTGATTTGATTGTGGCAGCTTTTAGCATCGACATGGGCATACTTGAGCCAACTTCAAAGACTAATACATCTTGCACTTTCTTCATACATATTCCTTTTAGGAGTGGGGAGATAGCTCACATACACCTTTAGTTTTGTTTCTTCCTAAGGGGAGGAATGTTGTTCGACGATTGTGGACCATCTTCTACATCCAGTTTTGAGCATCTACCATTGGATCTCTTTGGGGGGATTCTTTGTCCTTCCACTTCATTTCTCTCTCTATTATGGGGGGGTGTACTTCCTTTTTGTGGGATGGGGATTCTTCTTCTTTGGGGGGGGGATTTTATATGTACACAGGTACCTAACATGGCTTCATTTTCTGGGACCCATCATCTTTTACATCCTCCTAAGTTGTGGTTAAGGGGGTGTGTCGATGTAGGTTTTTATTTTCCTAGTGGGTTAATTTATTTTTCCTTAGTACTAGGTTTTTCCTACACTTTTATTAAGCTTGATTAGGATAATAAAGTGAGTTTATTACTAGGATATAAGTATGTAGTGTCACCTTCGTTAAAGGTTGGAACTCATTCCACTCTTGGCGGAATCCTTCACTTTTAGTGGTCCATACTTTCCACTTTTGGTGGGCATCTCCACATTTGGTGGTCCAACTCCACTTTTTGTGGTTGATTTCTATTGGTTGGAATTTCCACCTATCTCCTCTCCTAATTTCTATATAAACTCACTACCTAGCTTGTATTTGTATCCATTCATTCTCTCGCATTGTTGCATACTTTGGCATACATTCACCTTGATGCATGTAGTCATTATTCATGCATCTTTTCTTTGTATCTTTTCAGCTTGGAAGCTCTTAATGCAATATTGTCACATCGACTCTACATAATCTCTTAGAGTCATGGTTTGCATTCTTATGTTTTTCCAGTTTATGTAACTTTGATTTTCTCTTAAAAAGTTCCTTGGGTTATTCAATCTATTTCAGATTTCTAGCAAAGATGACATACATTCAACTTGAAATGGGAAAGATGACATAACTTCAACTTGAGATGGGTAAGATGGCATGCCTCCAAATTGAGATGTGAAAGATTACATACAACTTCAAATTGAGATGGGAAAGATGGTGTGCCTCCAACTTGAAATGTGAAAGATGATGTACCCAAACAACTTGAGATGGGAAAGATGGCATCCCTCCAACTTGAGATGGTAAAGATGACATACCTTCAACTTGGGAATTTTATTTCCTCATTGCACAAAGGTTTTGCATTCGTTGCCTTTGTTTCTCCAAACCTTTCTCTTTCATTCCTTGAGTGGATGCTTCAAGTTCATCTTCAGTTGGAAATGATGATAAGACTTCTTCTTTGGTGTTCAATTTTTTAATTTCACAAAGTAGCTTCATTCCTTCTCTTTTCTTCACATTCTTAGCTGAACGCTCATTTGATGTTAGAGTCTTTGGTTGTTTCCTTGGAATGATGATGAATTATATATGTATCATTCAAATAAGACATAGATATTAGTTCCATCATGGTACAATAGATTAAAGGAATCTTATACACAAATCTCAAACTAATCCTAAAATTGCCATTATAGCCTTCAAAACTACTTTTGACACCTTTTGATTTAATCATTGAAATCATTTTGGATGCCAAAATTTAAAGTTATATGAGAGGGATATAAAAGGGGAAATTTTTTAGATGTAAAAAATTAATAAAAAAGATAAATTCATGTGAAAATGTCTTCTTAATGAGACCAAAGTGTTGTCCTTAGATTGTCACATGCTAAAATACTTATAAAAACTATGGAACAATCATAATAATCCATGATTAAAGTGAACAAATGATTATAAAACTAAATATTTTTTACTTTCTTACAGTAGTCAAACTCAAAACATTGCTTAGAGGTGGTGTCATTAGGGTACAAAAAATGAGAAAATTGAATCAAATAGGACTATTGTTATCATGAAATTGTAAGACAATTGATCATTGACATGTGGGCCATCATTAGTGTGATTTATTTACCATACAATGAAATGATATAAATCCCCTCACTTTATTTGCACTATCATTTAGCCATAGGCTATACATTGAATTGTACAATATGGTAAGACTATTGGGAGTTGGGGCATTAGAATATCAACATGACACTAGGTAAACTAATAACTCATTGGCAAGTGAATATGTGAACCCACTTAATCAAGATGTGAGTATATGTAGTGACATAGTGAATTAGTCCTATAATTGCATGTGGTTTGAATGAAATTATTAGGTGAAGACTTAAGACTTGTGCATTTATTAGAAATTAGTTGGAGGTTGTCCTACTATGCACACACATGATGACCCTAGGTTGAAATGGGTTATTAAGGATTTCTTGAGAATTATAATATCAACACAAAACAAGGTAAACTAATAACTTAGTGACTAGTGGACAAGTGAACTCACTTAAAAGAAATATGCAAGTATATGTAGTAATACCTTTGACCAATCCTATAACTACATGCGGTTTGAATGATGTTACTAGGTCAAGAATTAAATCTTGTGCATTCATTATTCTTGAACATATCTATTGCTTATCTCAAATGAATTATTATGGGAATCTCAAAGCCTCTTGGACTATCGTAAGTCTCTTAGAACTATCATAGGTCTCTTAGGACTGTCATGATTCCTTTAGGACTATCATAGGTATCTTAGGACTGTCATAAGTCTCTTAGGAATATCATAGGTGTCATAATTTAAGTAAATGAGGATCTAGTTGCAATGTTTGGAAGTCCATAAAATGTGTCAAAAAAGGATGACTAACAATCATAAAAAGGACTATCATGACAATCCTCTATAGGAAAACCCTATGAGGATCATGAGAGAGTATGAATTTAAGTCTTTTTATTGATGAAAGCTTGAACCTTCACATATTGGGAAGAGGTTAGACACTTAGTTCATTGTGTGTAGATCCATTTTTTGGGGCTAAGCAAGTGTATTTTGCAAGTATGTTTGTAATAGGGGAGTGCAAGAGTGAGTAGTTGAAAGCATTTAAGATGTGTTGAGCTTGTTAAGGTCAAGTTGGTCATAGCATACTCATTTACTTCTTTATTACATAGTGAGATAGGAAGAAATTATGTGTTATTCCAAATTTTTGATTGTTTTTATGTTATTTCCACATTATGTTGGTGTGTAGATCTTTATTATGTTATATTTTTCATGCATTTTAATAGTGGCAAGCCACTATATATAGTAGAAATTAATTATCTGGGTGTGTTAAGAGGTTTTAGCATCCATGATTCATACATTGATGATTGTATATATGTGACATAACCACCCCGATATATAGATTAGGCAATATCATAACATGTCTTTCTTAGAGTTTTTGGTGCTACTAATGGTCTTGTTAGTTGCTCTCTAATTTTAGAATCACAAAGATTTTTTTATGTTGTATATCAATGGGGAAACCCAAGAATAAAAATCTTCTCAAGTTGGAAGGAGAGAACTTTAGTGTTGCTACAAAGAGTGTGAGCAATGTATGAGAAGAGTAAGTCTTCCAATGTGTGTTTCTTTTGTCATAGAAAGGGGCATATTGAAAAGCATTGTTGGGAAACACACCCTTGTTCAATTTATGATCAACTTCAATGGCTCCTACTGTTAAATTTGAAAGAGAGGTGATATTGTTAAGGGAATATTCAAGACATGTTTTTTTCCTAGGGCTATCATTATAGTCATACATTATTTTTCCCATTTGGTTGATATGGTCTAGGGGATATCACATCCATTAAGGCCCTAGACTACTATCATAATAATCACCATCCTCAATTCATAAGGCATCAATATTAAAGATGTAATCTTGTCTGTGTTTCGGGTCAACAATTGGGCTGCAATGAAGTGAATTAACACTATGATATGTAGCACATGAACTATGTTGACAAGGTGGCATGGAAAAAGGTAGACAGACAAAGGAAATGTACCTTAAACTCCAAGATTCGATTTCACCAATTGCACACTATTGTCTTATTCATTTTCGGCTTCACACTCCTCCAAGATTTGAGCATTTTATAAACTTCCTTGGTATTGAATGTTCAATTCTACATCAATCTAATTCACAAAAAATATGATAATTATCACTCCAACACTAGGAACATGAAAATATTCTTCTACATTGAAAAACAAAAAAAGAAGGTGAAATTGGATCCCCATGCCTTTTTAACCATTTTTTATGAATTCAACAAATGCTCTCTCTCTCTCTCTCAAAACATAGTTAATCACACTCTTCTGTAGGCTCTCTCTCTCTCTCTCAAAACATAGTTAATCACACTCTTCTCTCTCTCTCTCTCACTCAAAACATAGTTAATCACACTCTTCTGTAGGTGTATATTGAATTTAAAATCTTATGGTTTTTTTAATCAACTAAGCTTAAAAATAGTTTTTAGAAATGACAAAAGTTGGGAAGCATGCTTTGTGAATAGGAGCATCTAAGCATATCATAGGATCTAGCTATATTTTACTAGTAGCATGTAGGTGATAGATGTTAAGAGACCCACTTTAATAGGGTTTAGAAATTCTTTCATGAGTAGAAAGTAGGTGATAAATTTTATGATTTATGATAAATTTGTCTTAAGAGTTCTATACAAATATTAGTGTTTTTTATTAATTAGAATGAATGCGTGTGTAGCTAGTATTATGTTTTACTTGATATGTGGTGTTTGTATGCCTATAATAAGCATTGTGTTGCATGTACCCTTACTATTTTGACAACTAGTATAAGATGCTTCTCTCATCATCACAACTAGTAGTAAACCAAAAAATATAAAGAGATATGGTGTAGCATGGAATGCACTAAATTTTTATTATTCAGCTGGCCACATTTATTATAAAAAAGCTTATGTATTTTTGGACAAGGTAAAATGAAGTTTGAAATTGTAGTAGGGTTGCATTCACTTCTTATATTAATTGGTTACTATGTGAGTATGTGTTTATAATTTGGTGTTGACATGATAATTTTATGTGTACATGAATCTAAATGTTTATCTTCATTTTCTCTAAATATTGACATTGTGAACCACTTTTCTAATAGTCATACAAAATCTATTGGAAGGAATAGGTGATTTATATTCACATAGTAGGATTATCTTGCACTATTCCATCAAAATCAGAAATCTAAATTTGTAGAATTTTTAAGACAGTGAAATAATTATAAATGAGATATGAACTACATAAAACTATTTACATTAAAAATTATTGGTATCTATATGAAATAATAACCTTATTTATAGATTTTAGATGTACATTCATTTCTTTTATACATTTTAATTATTATTGTTTGATAAGACACATATGAAGAACTTATTGAATACTCAAATTAATTCTTCTTATGTAATATCTAATAAATTATATATAAATTTTTATTATCAATAGATGTGATGACTTCTATAAAATATGATAATATTCTCTTATAACCTTATTTCTAAAAATAATTTAATAATTACACTTCATAAATGATCATATGAATAAACATATATTAATATTGAACCATTTATGAATGAACATATATTAATATTAACATAAAGGAGGGGTAAATTTTTTATTAAAATAAGAAGTACAAAGCAAGGACGTTACATAGCCCTATCAAGCTCCATGAAAGAAAGGTGATGGATTAAACATTGCTGAAAACAAAATTCACATATTGCGAGAGCCGACAGACAACATTACTATGATTCTTCTCCTCTACAGTATGTTTTAGAAAAACTATTTTAACAAGGCCTTCTGGAAATTATTTTAAATGAGCTAATTTTGGATATTGTCACGCAATGCTGTGAGCCATATGTGACAACATAAAATCTGATTTGATAAAATTTTCTGAAATTACTTATTTAAGTATTGCATTGTTTGAAAAAATTCTGCCCATCCCATAAAATAAGAATAATGTAAAAAGATTGTTTTGTTTACTAATGGACAGGTGGGAGAGGATGACATGATCATAAAGCTAAGTGAGGATAGAAAGAGCAATAAACAACAGATCACCTGGAATAAGTTTGTTGAGTGGCCTGTGAGAAAAATTGAAAAAGATCTATGGGCCCAATTTAAGTATACTACAGAGAAATTTGGGATGATGAGGCAGGAGACATGCATGGCAGCTGTTGATGTCTGGCATTAGCATGACCAAGTGTTGATTGCATGCCATTAGCTTTACAGTTGTCCTTTTGCCAGGACTCCACCTGCAAAAGCACTAAATGAAAATGGATATGGATACTAGAATTCATTGGGAGCTATTCCAGTCCATGAGAGATTTGATTTCACTGTGAGCTTAATTCAGTTGGGCTTTTCTCAGTCTATTGCAAATCAATCAGGCTTGATATCTTTATTTTTTCCAATACTCTCAAGTTCAGTAATTTCAAGTTTGATTGCAAGATAACAAAGTCTGTACAGAGTTTAAAACAGAAAAAAAATGACTTCAAGTGATAGGCCTCCTTATGGTCTTATGCCATCAACAAAGGAGGATGTTCCAGGGAACCCTGTTAGCATGGGGTCCAGCCTCATTGAGAAGGGTGCCAAGGTGCTCCAGACCATGGCTCCTGTCAAGCAGTTTCAACAGGTATGTACATAAATATTTGTTTTTTGAAAATCTATTAATGGATGTTTAAAGACAAGTAACTAAAATTCATAGTTTTTTTGACAAATGAAAAATCTTATGGATTCTTATCTTAAACACTGTTTTTATTTGTGGAAGCATGTGTGCACTTGGGCAATATATTCTCATGACATGAACAGACAGATTGAAACACACCATTATGTTACAAGGCTCAATGAAGATTTCCTCCAATGTGCTGTCTATGATGCAGACTCCAGTGATGCACGTCTCATTGGTAAGTTATGTAATGGAAATGTAGTTTTTCTAAAAATTTTAAGGTCTATCATATCATAAACTTTTTTGCAATTGGGTACTATCCATTTTTAAACAAAAATTTAGATTATTATTATTATTTTTAACAGCTTTTTGGTATGCCCATTTTTGCCAAATTAAAACATGAATGCCTTAAACACTTTGAATAAAAATATATATTAGATTGATTAAATTTTAATCAATCATGGATACCCATTTTTTATGGAGGGTTTGAATATCAAATCCAGATTCGTTTTGCAATCCGGATGCACGAGTTATAGGCTGAACCTCTTCCCCTAAGAGCTAAGGGCTCACGGGTGTCCATTCCGCCAAATTCGTCCAGCACAGTCCTGGCCTCTTCCCCTAAGAGCTAAGGGCTCTTAGGGTTCATGGGTGTCCATTCTGCCAAATTCGTCCAGCATGGTCCCGGCCTCATCCCTTATGATGTCGGAGCCTCATAGAGCGAGACTTGATCCTGATCTGTGATCTCGATCCCCCATGTTCTCATTTAGAACCATTCAACTTCACCACTATTCAATTTCACCAACAGACCAAGGGTCATTAACATAGATACCCATTTTGATTCTGTGATGAAAATCTATCATGCATCTATGCTTCTTGTGATTTCAGGTATAGAATATATTCTATCAGATAGGCTGTTTGAGGCACTGCCTGATGAGGAGAAGCAACTTTGGCATTCCCACTTTCATGAGGTAGAGAAACCTAATGAAGTACCTACAACAGATTGCTACTTTATTAGGTGTGTGTGGTTTCAGTATTGATGGTGAGATTGACAATGTGATATACAGATTAAATCAGGCCTGTGGGCTAATCCTGGGGTACCAGAGGTAATTCAGAAGCCAGAGCTGAAGAAACTTGCAAAGAGCTATGGAAAATTTTGGTGCACATGGCAGTTTGATAGAGGTATGTATAAAACTTAAAAACAAAAAGATTTTATGGGCTTTTAGATTGTTAAAACAAGTCTGTCACCTTACAAAAAATTTGGTGCAAATTTTTACATTTTTTAATTTGTAGGTGACAGACTACCATTGGGAGTACCTGCCTTAATGATGTCACCCCAAGGTGAGAATTGGGGTCAGATAAAGGAAGAGCTTATAATGAAAAGAGATGAAAAATACAAGATTTCTACAAAAGAGAAAGCAGAGAGCAGAGTTGGGATTGAAGGGCCAGAAAAAATGGATCCCCTGGCTGACCATTGGAGAAAGAATGGAAAAGGGTGGGTGGTGGAAGCCAAAGAGGTTGACATAATTCTCAAAGCAGGCTCTCCTCTCTCAACTTTAAGAGCATCACAAACATAAACTTTCTGAGCCATATGAATGCTTCTCTTTCTCTATATATAAGTACCTTTTAGTATATATGTTTTGAGATATTTTTTCCTAGATATTAGGTAGAGAGTACATATTAGTAAGTTTGAGTGTCCAAGCTATGTGATCTACAAGAGTTTCATGGTTGATAGCAGGAGATATCTGTAGGTGCCTCTCTAACTGTGGGTATAACTGTTATGAATGTTGACCTAGTTTTCAATTGGCTCTTTTATACATTCTAATAGACATTGGAATATAGATATAATACTTTTTGTATTTAAAGATTTAATTTTTTAGTAAACCTTTGAAAAAAACTCTAGAAGGTTCATAAGACATTTGGTATGTAAGGATATTTTAGTATTTTTTATTGATTTTAAAATTGAAAGTTACTGAAATATTTAGTAAGAACATTTTTAAAATTGGAAGGTAGTAAAATATTAAGTATATACAAATATTTTTGTATTTTAGTAAAAGGTCCTGAATTTAAAGCTTCATATAATATAAAAAAAATAAAAAATATTCACAATTTATATATTTTTAAATTTCAATTGAAAAACAACTAAATAACTAAAACTGTCAAAAAAATAAAAAAATAAAATTATATGACAAAGTATGGGTGGCCATGAAATTCCAGACCTGCTAAGACTCGAATGCATGGTATAAATTATTAATATTATATTTTTAGAGGTTAAGCTTTCATTATCAAACAAGTCAATTTATTGCCTTTTAACTATTGGAAATACATATTTTTTAACAAGAGATTTCTTTCCTCGAACACTTTCCTTTTTAGAATTGAATAATTTGAATATATGCTAATTTTCAAAAAAATTGAATATATAATTTTAAGGGTCTTTTTAAAATTTATTAACGAATGATATATTTTTATCTTCTTTAAGAGGGATATGACATATTTGGGAGATGTTGGGAAACATCTAAAGGAATTATGAATTATCAAATACTCAATTATTTATATATATATAAAATAAGTTTCATAAAAATATATTATTTTAAAAAATTAAAAGATTATATAGATTTGTATATATTATTACACATGGAATGTTTCAACTGCTCAGGAGAAGTTCATGGAGACGGTATGAAAGGTAATTATTTCAATGTATTCCTCGATATTCCAAGTCCATATTTTAAGCTCATGTAATGTTTTAATGGAGAGATTTGTTTAAAATTAGTTATTAATTTTTTTTTATCTGTTTAATTGAGTGTAATTGTAGGTGAATTTGAAGAACACAAGGCCGTTGATTACTTGCATTACTTGCAAATGTTGGCTGTTGTTATGACTCTTGCTGTGGTGGTCCTAGTTCTCTATGTTTAAAATTATATACTATTGGTAAGTGTGACGACTTATTGTGTCTGAACATAGAGAACAAGACCACCACAACAAGAGTCGTAACAACAATCAACATTTGCAAGTAAAATTATATACTATTGGTAAATGTGACGACTTATTGTCTCTGCAACATAGAGAACCGGACCACCACAACAAGAGTCGTAACAACAATCAACATTTGCAAGTAATCGACGACCTTGTGCTGCTGCTTCAGATTCACTTGCAATTACACTCAATTAAATAGATAAAATAACAATTAATAACTAATTTTAAACAAACCCCAATTAAAATATTATAGAGCTTAACCTTTTGTTCAAATATGGACTCAGAATATCGAGGAATACATTGAGATAATTACCTTTCATATTGTCTCCATGAACTTCTCCTTGAGAAGTTGAAAGCAAGAAGAAAAGTAAGATGCATACAACTAGAGCTTGAGCCCTCATTCTTACTGAAAACTGGAGCATAATTTCCTTGAATAGGGGAGAGGGGAATATTTAAAGCTGGGAAGATGTGGGTATAAATAAGAATTTATGAGTTTATAACAACGTTGTATCATCTTCTTTCTTTATTCTCTCCCTATAAAGTTTGTTTTCATTTTTTACAATGATTTATATAGAAAGTTACCTCTAAGAAGCACAGTTTTGAGAGACAACTTTCTATACTATTGCTTTCAACTCAATGATCTGGCATTGCATTTAACGAATATGGAAACTTGCTTCAAATTTAAATAAAACATTTCTAATTTGAATTGCTATCAACTCACTGATCAGTGATCTTGCATTGCCTTTAATGAATATGGAAATTTGATTTAAAATTAAATAAAACATTTCTAATTCAAATTGTTTGAAATTTACAGTTGTTTAAAATATTTTCTAATTTGAACTCGCCTTTAATGAATATGGAAATTTGATTTAAAATTAAATAAAACATTTCAAATTCAAACTGTTGAAATTTACAGTTGTTTAAAATATTTCTAATTTGAACTGTTTGAAGTATATAGTTGGCATTTGTTTTTCTTTCATGGATTGTGTTGGGGTGCTATAGGGCATGCTGCCATTGTAGTCTTATGCCTCTTAGAGTAATTATATTGTTTATAATATAAACATAAATATTGAATAGGTTTAATGATTATTTATTATTACTATTCATTTTTATTGGACCTTATAATTAGTCATATTAACAAATAATATTATAATTCATTGTGTGAAGATAATGATTACATTTTGTAGAGATATGGTAACATAATTTTTGCATTTTCTCGTTTAGAATACCATTTAATATTCTCAATGGTATTCTCAATGTTATGAAATATTTCACTTCAGAGATAATATTGAGAATAATATTGAATCTCAAAATATTTTTGAGAGATAATATTAAAAAATAATTTCTTTATATCATCAATATATTGGGGTTAAATCTCATATCATTTTGATAGATTAAACCTTTGGATTGTTAATGTTTTTTTTAATTGGATATTGCTAATGTTCCATGACACAACATATTAAACTTGATGATTATTCTTCATTAAATAATCTAGATCATCCATCTACAAACTACACATTAGCTTTGTGCATTGGACACTACACATTATAAACACTATCCAAATGATCATCATTAATATCATGTGGTTCTATATATTATGTATATATAAAATTAATATACTATGTACAACTAGTGGGATTATCCAAATGGTCAATATTAGTATTATGTGATTTATATGTTGAGTTATAGACATAAAGACATACTATGCACAATCGAAGTGGTCTATGAATTTAACATTTTTCTATTATTTGTATTGTGAAGTATGCCAATATTATTTGTAGCATATAAGTGCATAAACACATCAAATGTTTCATTCTTCCCAACACCTACTAAGATATTTGTTTGATCTATAAGGATTTGTCAATCCTCAAAATGTTACATTTGTTAACATTTTCTAAATCTAATTTGTTATGGATCATGTCCTTATTGGTCTTGAAAACTATTTTGAAGGTCACAATTGTTCAAAATGTAGTCCATAATGATTTGTCATAATTGTTGTAACCACACAAAGTACAATTTAAATATTTTATATGGTTAAAAAATTCATATATGTACACCAACAATTCATTATCAAGCATAGAAATAAAATGAGATACCTACATATAGTAGTCTTTCTTGCATACAAGATAACTATGAAAGATTATCAACAAGGATAATCAACCTTCCGTCAAAATATTTTGTATTATGTAGGGGAAACAATTGTTTCAAGCACTTGTTAATGTCAACCGACAATTAGAGGCATATGAAAACCATTTCATCAATGAGAATACATTGATTATGTTTGATCTCTTTTTATAGTGTAGCTCTAACAATTGACCACTTAAAGGTTACATATTTGTAATATGAATTTTAAAGTATGTGTAAACTTTAGTGGCACATATGTTGAAAGTAGTAGCTCATATTGGTGGAAATAACTCAACAAGGGGATTTTTCTATCAACTAACTTATTATCCATTGCATGCTTGATATAATTAATTAATATTTCCCTATTCCAATGGTTCCTTGGATGAACATCTTAAAAAGTTCATTATGTTGCTAGTTAATTCAAAATGTCTTATGATTGCATGTGTTTGCAAACACAATATGTTACTTATCACTCAAATCACTTGAAGGATTTAACTGAAGCTAGAATGTGCTTTGAACTAGATTTCCTAATCTACCCAAACCTTATGAATTATGTACTTATTTCATGTAAAAA
>VDFB02099984.1:0-17556 GCA_007258455.2 Sequoia sempervirens | reverse complement strand
TGACTTGAGTTGACTTGAGCTGCATGACTAATGACTTCAATTACATGGTAGATAATAGGTGGATACTTTCAGTTAAGTGGGGATGATCAATCATGCATAATGTTTGCATGAATTGGTGGAGATATATGTTTCAGTTAACTAAGATTGACTTGGGACCACCATGGGAACCCAAGTTAGCGTCTTCTAGTTAACACCTTTTGCATGAGAATATATTTACAAGGCTTAGTCAAGTGGGCCCATTCTTGGGTGCCAACTTTGAGGTGGAGCTTGCAAGATATTTTCTTGACTAGAGTTCAGTTAAGTGTTCAGTTTGGGGCAACTAAATTGAGGAAGACTTTGGTTTGACTTCTGTTTACATGGTGGAACTCTACTTGCACAATCTAGGCATAGATTTTTGAGAGGAGCTTCAAGCTCTTGTTTTGTACAACTCTTATTGAGTTTACATACTCATTATTGTCTATTTATTGCAGCAAATTGAATGAGAGTTTCTGAAGGTTCTGAGGTTGAGCTTGTGCATGTTTGAGGGGTTTGAAGCATGGCATGGGATGTGTGGATTCATGCTTGTCACATGGAATGCATGGATGGCTTGTAATTGCAGCAAGTGAAGGAGGAGATTTCTATGAGAGTTTTATGCGGGTTGTGAAGAAGGATTGTTGAAGGAAAGTAGAAGCATATCAATCAAGGATTGATACAGTGTTATTGTAATCTTATTCTAAGGTTAAATAATACAAGCACTATTGATTCTGGTGGTGGAGTTTTTTCCCCAAAGGGTTTCTCCACATATATGTTGTGTCACTTCTATCTTCTTGTCTCATTCTTCTACAATCTTTTGTCTCTTTCTACAATTGATAAAATTGATCTAAGCAGATAATCATACACAAATAATTGTGACAAAGAAAACTTAATTAAATCTATAGTCTCATAGGTTTACATGTTTCAAGCTACAATTTTACCTTCATTTTCAACAATTGCTACCCTTGCAACAACACGTTGCATTGTGGAGTTTTCAACCCCCAAATTTTTAAGGTATTATAATTTATCAAAGGTGATGAATATTTTTCAAAGATACCTTTGATAGAGATAAATATTAATCATAAGAAGGATAATTTCAATAATTTTATTTTAATATCTTTTGATATAAAACATAGGGAAAGAGAAAACATTTTTAATGTTTCATTAAACGTTTTGTAAAGGATTGAAAATGATATTACTTTTCATAAATATACTTTATATATTGTGTACCCTAATTAATATTTAGAGTATATTATGTTTCAAATTTAACAAGACTTTCTACATATTATTTAAATTATATACTCAACTTGGACCCAATTTTATAAGACTATTTATTCAAGTGGGATCCTATATATTGGTTAAATGGGTTGGTCCATCAACACTATAGTCAAGGAGCTCTATGCTAATGTGAGTCATAAGTAGGTCTCCAAATCTTCTCTTATAGAACATTCCTCCCACACAAAACATCACATCTACCTAGAGGGTGCCCAAGTCCTTGTCAAGGAGGATAGTTTCTTTTGGAGGAAACTAAAAGAAGTAATCATTATCTATAATCACTCACTAATATCAATAGTGATGAGGGGTAGTGTTGGAGTCCTTCATGTCATCCTTTGTTAGATATTACATAACCCTTGGTCTCCTTTTTTATTTCTTGCCCTCCCCTACCCCATGTGCGTTCTTTTGGTTTTGCACCCTCCCTCCTCTTGGTGTCCTTTATTGGGATCAATTTGATCTTATCTCTCACCTATTCATGTGTCTTTTTCTTACCATTTCATCCCTTTGAACTATCCTTTCTCACAACCATCTTTTCCTATCCCTCTCCCAACCCCCACTCACCTCCCTTCTTTATCCTTGTTGTCTTTTCTCCCCAATGTTAATTTATACCTCTATGGGGTGCCTCTCCTTCTTCATGGATTACACTCCATCTCCCCTTGTTTCTCCCTATGGTGTTACCAAATCTCCTTGGTACATATGTGGTGTTCAATCATCACGTGGGGTTCCTTCATGATCTATCTTATATTTTGTTGCTTCCCCCTTTAGGTTCCATTTACTTATTTATGGGTACTTCTTATCCTATCTTGGTTTACATTTTGATCATTTGGTTGCCATTATTCTTAATCCTTGTTCTATCCCCTTCTCTATCTTGTTATAATTTATATCAAGCTTTTGCTTTGTTAATGGTTATCTTGTTATTGTCTTCTCCTAGCAAGTGTTAATTATCTTGTTAGCCTCTTCCTTTTTATTTTTTTCCCTTAATGTTGTTATCCAAATTTTTTATCTATATCAATTATTATTGACTATTTAATTGTTAATTTAAATATATCTATCAAAAATAATATATAAGTACAATATTTACTACACTTTTCATATCATAAACAAAAACAAAGATTTCTTGAACTAATGTGGTATATTTTCCTAAATTAAAATGGAAAGGTACTCACAAAATAAAAATTGCTCTTCAAATAAAATAATATAGAATTTGTAGATAAAATAAAAAAATTCTTAGCTAATTTTTTAAATTTATGTAATCTTTTTAGTAGTAAATTACTACCTTGGGGTTTGTTCCCTTTCTATTACATAACAAAAAAAATACACATTTCATTTTTTATAGTAGTTTTGGGTTTTAACAAACCCCCATAGTAAAATAAAAATAGGGTAACTTTACGAAAACCTTGTAACAAATTCTATACTGATCTCTAATCTTTTTTCTAACATTATCATTATTTTCTATATAGTGATCACCTTTTTAATTTAAATCTACTTATTATCTTCATCATTTGAGATCTCAAAAATAAGTGTATTAAGCCAAGCAATACCATTAGTTGTTATCAAAACCAATGCTTGATTTAGGAAGTTTGTATATTTGGATGCCTTTTCCCCTTCTTTGCTCCTTCCATGGAGATCCTGTTTGAATGAGAGGTTGAACCAAGGGCCATTGAAAACACCACCAACATGATTATCATTATATTTTATTAAATTACAAGAAATTTATTATGGAATTTATATTCCCAATTCATACTTATGTAAAAGTTATAGAAGATTATATTGTTGTTGTAACACTCCATGTCTAGTGATCCCTAAAGATGAGAAGGGTTCTCTAAATAAGTTATCAACTAAAAATGAAACCAATTTTATCTTTACCAAAATAATGAAACTAACACACATATGATTAAATACTAAAACTTATGCTAGTGAAGCATGAGATAAGACTACCAACACCAACATGTGTGGATGTTAAAGACATGTCCAATTTCCACCTATTCAACATCAACTTGTCATTATAAGATCAAAATTGCTATATGAAAAATAAATTGACACACAAATATTCACTAATCTATTACAAATATACCTAAGGATTTGTCAGGGAAGAAGAGGTATGAGATGAAGAAGCATATAGCGTGCACGATACAATGTTTGAACCTTAAATATCATAATAAAATACACAATTTTTTTGGGTTAATATTCATTCATCTTAATGGATTTTAATATTAGTTAATTTTAAAGTTTAATAGGAAATATACTAATTTACATAAATTCATTTAAAATTACTTGTGGGAAATACCAAATATCACATCTAATAAGACATATATCATCACCTTACTCTCCAACATAAAATGATGATGTGTATTAAACTATGTGGCATACTTGTTAGTGTGCAAATTATCTTGCTTAGTTTGAAGAGCATGCTTCTTAGCCAAGTCAATAGTAGCCTCATCGATATAAAAAACATGTTCTCTACTCCTCATCACAAAGTTCTCTTGCTCATGAATGCATGTAGCCCCACAAACATGCCATATGTGTGGTAATACCTCATTCCTTGAAGGCTCACCCTCATCACCCTATGGTAGATGCATGTTATGCTCAACCGATGATTATGTGAGTGAACTAATAGACTATGGTGTCTAAACCTTGAATTCTTCTTCATAACTAAAAGGACCGTAACATGTTGAATGGATGGTCAAGAAAGGGGTCTCACTAGTTGCCATGTGCATGATGTGTCCTCTCTTTCTTGAGAAAATCCTTTGCCTCTACTATGGAAATGACGAGTATTGAAATAGTTGAAGATCTTGTTGATGACAAAATCACAATGGAGTTCCTCTATAAATATTGAGGCACTTCATGGTTATTGCATAGTGGTTGGTAAAAAACCATCCAACACCTATACCAAAACTTGTTTTTTATTTTTTATGGTTGCACTAGTGGATTAGAAATCTTTTGCAACGTGTTTCCAATAGTGCATTATGTTTTGGGTCAATAAGAAATATGCATAATTTATCTTTGGTAATCTTCTAGTCCTTCACTCTCTGACAATTTGTGGTGTAAAATTGATGACACTTTTCTCTATGGCTTGCCCATGTGTTTATTGGCCTTGTGATGGAAATCAATATGAGATATCAAAGATTCCAATTGTACTACAAGATTCTTGTGGTGTGTCTTTGTTGTATTGAGGCTTTTAATGTTTCTATCAACAGTTTATGCTCCATTTTATTGTTTTTAATGTGCCATAATATATTTTTTTGTGTTTTAGGAGGATGCATAGGAATTGTGAGAGGAGTTTGAGGGGGATTTTGTAGGTCATGTTCTTCAACCTCATTTTTTTTTTCATGCATTTCATCAAGTGGAGGATGGTTTAGATTGGATAAAAAGAAAATTTAACAAATCAAAACCAATTTAAGAAAATATTATTTAATCTTAACTATAATTATAAAAAATGATATAACGTACCTCTTGCACGCCAATGAATTATCAAGGAGGATGAGATGGATATGATTCAACCTAAAATGTAGTCACATTTTCTTTTGCTCACATTTTGCATTCAATGAAAAAAAGGATGAAATGAGGCAACTCTCGAATTTTATACTTTTTTGCCTTTATGTTAGTTTAATGCACACACATTTAGGTTCTAATTTACCAAACCTAATTTTTCCCACATTTACAATGCAACTAAATCTTAATGCACTCATATTATAATGAAAGTGCATTTATGTTTAGATTTATGGAACCTAAAGATGCTTGTGTTTACAACACAACTAGCTTTAATGTGAGCATGCCATGTTTTTATAATGTGCTTGTCCACATTATCTTTTATTTCACCTCCTAAAAAAATTTAGCCACTTTTTAGCCTTATCAACCATCCTCCCACATCTTTGTACATATACCCAGTATGAATGGAAGGATAAGGATATGATTTATGCTTACTTTTGTAGTGAGCCCTTATATAGAAACTACAAGTGAAACTAGTTAGTTTAATCACTACACATACTAAAGGTTAAGACTAATTTTTTGGGTAATACAAATCTTGGTTGGATTCAAGAAATGAAAAATTGGAAGCCATAATATTGTTGAACATATTAACCTATGCATTAGCAAACATATCATTTGTACTTAAATAATTTAGTTTATTTTGAATAGTGACAACTTAAGTTCTTTTCTTGTAAGGCTCTGTGAAGTGGTAAATTCTTATGTAAATGATATATTTTGTGGGAAACATGTTTACAAATTGATGTAAGGTATTGATTTGTGATTAATGGTGGAAACCAAGCAAAATAGCTTGAAGACTAACATATAAATGGTTGCTTATGATATCTTGTAAAAAATTTGGTCCCATTTTTGGAGACCATGACACTTTGAATAGTTCTCTTTATGTAGCTGTTGATCTCAAAAATATTTGATCAATTCATATGATGTGATGTACTAAAAACTATGGTATAATACATAATAGATTTCTCTTTCATATGTTGTGTTATACTAGAAGTACTAAAAGTAGAAAAGCACGAAGGTTAGCTTCTAGAGTGAAAAAAATGATGGAAAAATGAGAAGTACAATTTACAAGATTTAGTAAGCACATATTGTGATACATGTTTGCAAAGCAAACAATCTATATATGAGATAAAAGATAATTGAGAGTAAGAGTACTACAAACTCTTTTGAACCAAAGTTTCACAAGTATCCAATTCCAACCATGTTTTATTGACTTTGACATAATCATTAAAGGTTGAAGCATGCTGTTAAGGAATTGGGAACATTGTCTTTTCCTTGGCATAGAAGTAGACCTCAAAAAGTGTGCTTACTATTGTGTTAGGATGAGTATCTTCATTTTGTAAGTCCATACATGCGATATTAGTTGTTACAACTATCTTCTATTCCTCCTTTATAGGTATCTATGGGGATTGCTTTTTGTGTAATTGTTGATAATAATAATACCTATTTAATTCATACGATGTGATGCACTTAAAGTTATGATATAATATAGTAGAGTTCTGTTTTATATATTATATTTTATTATAAGTAGAATAAAATAAACATCAATGTTTAGGATGGGAAAATAGGATGGGAAAATAAGATGGAAGAGAAAGAGGACATATGGCAAGTGGAATTTTTTTAGTATGAAAATATTGAGATAATTATCTACAAAGAATCAAGCTATACACGAGATTAAATAAGATCAAGAGGAAGACTCCCATACACTCTTCATATTAGTCCCCATCATTGAAAATTTGAGTAGACAATATTGTCTTATTTATTGGCATAGATGTAGACCCTCAAAAAAATTCTTAGTGTTGTTAGGATGAGTAATTTCATTTTTTGGGCCTAGATCTAGAGTGATCTTAGTTTTTATGCTTGTCTTTGATTTCTCTTTTAAGGGTATCTATGACTATTGATCTTGATAATATTTAATTAGTTCATATGATGATATTCACTAAAATCTATGATTTAGTATAACAAAGTTATCTTTAATGTGTCGTGTTATTAGGATAACTAACATTTGTGCTTATGTACAGAGGGAATTGTTTATGCAAGATATATTTCCCATCTACAATAAGTGTATAGGGGGCTCACTAGGAGGACAATATCATATCACATTTGTTCATATTAGAGGGTTTCAATTTGGAAAATAAAATAAAATATGCATCCATATATTTAGGGGAAGATATGGTTATTTTAATCTATCTTGAGTTAATGTATTGAGGTAGTGATAGTGAATGAATATAATAATATTTATAAATTTGACTTTAATCTTCTTGTGGTCAAAGGTCTATTGAATGTCTTATGAAAACTAAATAAGATTCATTATAAGAAATTTACATGATACATACAATTTATTATGTTGATTATTTGTGTGTTAAATTTCAAATATTTTCTAAAGTAAAGATAAATCATTGTAATTATGACACAATGTGTTTACTAATATCAAGTTTTAGACAAGTAATCTCAAATATTCTCAATGTTAATGTTATCGCTAAACTTATATATGATTGATGAGACTCTAATATAATACTAAACTAAAACACAACATTATTCTCATTCCATTAGTTTGGGGATTATATAATTAATCTTCATAAGAAATAAATGAAAAATACTTATGATTCTTCTTGCTATATATTTACATTTTAGGTGGTGCTTTTATAGCATGTTAAATTATATATGTTTCATTCAGATTCAACTATGTAGATTTTGAGTCAATCTTCAGAGACCCATCTATGGTTCACTGGAACCAATCACTCATGAATATGAATGATATACTTAGCATTCATTGATGACGCTCATAAAAATAAAGTACACGATTTTCCACAAAACCACCAATCTCAATACTACTCTAACTCAAATACATTTAACCATAAAATTCTCTAACTCATATACATTTAACCATAAATTTTTTCCAAAATCAAACTCATTAATTACAAAAACAAATTTTAAATCTTAATAAAACAATAGAATGCTAATAATCCAAATAATAATGGGACTCTTCAGCAGTTTGAAACATCCAAAACTAATCGAAAGAATAATGATATTCAACATGGCAAATAAAAATTTTCAGCAGCTTTGATAAAAGGAAGGAAAAGATAGGGACGAAGGCCCATCCATTGAACCGGAGACCCTCTGATCTGCAGTCAAATGCTCTACCACTGAGCTATATAGGCCCTGATTTGAAATGAGAGGTTTATAAATATAATAAAATTATAAGCATATCGTATCGATCCCGATTAACCGCCTCAGATAGTGAAAAGGTTATCCAAATATTTGCACACCAGACTTCCTTTTACTAGAAATTCACATCTTTTCTCCTTATATTTCTTCTTTGATATTTAGAATTTTTTTTATGATAACATATATTTTATTCAAATATATTTTCTAACAAACATATATACCTTAGAAAATTACTAAGATTTTTAATCAGAATAAATTAAAATAATTATTTTTTCTAATGAATTCAACATATTCAACTCGATCAATTTGGTGAAGACATAGAGCTCAAACAACATTTTAAAATTTCAAATGCACTTTAAAATATTAATATTTAAATGTATAAGACCATTCCACAATGATAATTAATTATTTAACTTTCACATATGACATATAAATAAATTATAAACATCCTATAATAAATAAACATGGAAATAAAATAAATACAAATGGAAATCAAGAAACAAAGTAAAGACAGGTAAGGAAAGCACATACATTATTAGTGTATTTACAACACATGGATCTAGAGTTGACTTTGATTTGAATTTTGGTTTTAGAGATATCACAAGACACACCACAATTCAAATTGAGTGAGATGGAGAAATACACATAATATATTTCCCTAGATTGAAGTGTCTCTAGATAACCGTGCCGTTGGGGAAAAACTTGTGCTTGTACACTCAACAAGACATCATGCATACTTGCCCCACACAAGATAGTCAAAGAATAATAAAAATACCTAACATGATATATTATAAATAAAATAACATTAATAACTGGATTAATTGAAATTCATTTGAAAATCACACAATCCAACAACATAAATACATACACTACTAATTATAATGGGTATAACACTGAACTAATTAACATGATAGATCACATATAGCGAAAATAGTGGAGTTGAACATTGAAATAATCCAAGCACATAGATAGTCCTTGTGGATGATGAAAATGTGAATCCCAAATAGTAATAATGCAATGAAAGCATAAAATTCACACTTCATCAATCACTCAATAAATCCTAAGATCTTTGCATAAAATCAAATGATAAACAATAATACCATAGCAAAGACCTTAGATTGTTCTATTATTTATTTAATAAATACTTGAATGCTTAATGTAGATTTGCTCTCAAATTTTTAGCATATCAACATGATAAAATGAAGGCTTGATGTTTGATATTAAAAGGGCTAAGATTTGATCATAAGAGTGCTAGAGAGAGATTTTGATAACAAGAGTGCTAGGGGTTTTGAATGAAATGAAAGCTTTTTATTTATATGTTTCATTTGACATTTGATCAATAGCAAAGATTAATTAGAAAGATCAATGTGTGAGAAAATTTGAGAGAGGGTAGGATAGGTAAATTTGAATTTGATGGAGGGAAAGATTAGAGGAATTAAATAAAATTATTTAATTCAAAATGATAGTTGGAGAAATATATAAATATAAATAATTTATTTTAGAATGCTCTGTGATTGGCACATGGTAGGATGGGTTTATTGGTGGCATTGTTGTTCTTGCCACCATATTCAAACTCCGCTGGGGTGTTATCGTTGAATGGTTGTATCCGTTCATAGTCCGTCAAAGCCGCCACTCCCCTTGAATATAAATAATTTATTTTAGAATAAAAAAAATTATTTTTAATTTTTTTAAAAGAGAAGTGTTAGCTAATTAAATAAAAATTTAAGATAGATCTTATGAAGTATCTACTCAGTAGAGAAACACTAACAAGCATGTTAACAATATAATATTATAATATTGGGGGAGATGGAGCATGAGGAAGGCAAAAATTTTGCAGGCGATCTGGATGGAGCGAAGAAGGGCTATAAGGAGGAGGTGCATGACAATCGGCGAGGGGTTTCACAAGGACAGTGTGGTGGCAAAAAGGAAACATAGGAAATGGACGTGGAGAAGATAGTTTCTCCTGAACAACTGCAGGCAAGGGCGACAAGCGAGGGTTGGTGCCAAAATTTAAAAACCTGCAGGAGGTCAGTTCAACTCGAGCGTGATTGGGATGAGCAAAATTGGAACAAAAGAAGCAATAGAAGGCTAGATCCCCGTCAGCCGAGGAGGCCATCGCAGACAAGGGGATTTTGGTTGGGATTCGAGAAATTGTGGCCTCGAGAGATTGTGTTGGGCTTCACCAGTGCATTGAATGAGAGGGATAGAGGTGGTCACTTCGCATAAGAAAACATAACGACTTTGATTGGGATTCATGCAATTGTGGCTCGAGAGATTGGTGTCGGGCTTCACTAGGTGCATTGAATGAGAGGGCTAGAGGTGGTCACGCTAGGTAAGAAAACATAGCGACTTTGGTAATAAAATATAATTTGCTTCAACCATCCATTTCCTTTCTGGAGCAACACGGGTTGATTGTCCGTTGGTATGGGAAAAGTCTAAACTAGGATAGTTTAATTCATTGGTGGCAAGGTCGGTGGGGGTTGGAAATGAAACTCAAGGTCCTGGCGAATGGATTCTTTGTGGTGGTTTTCCTATCAATTGACATTCAAGAACAAATTTTGAATGGAATCTGGCTTATGGACAGGTTTGGATTTTACATTCATAGGTGGAAGTTGGGCTTCGATCCGATGAAGCACCAATTGGAATGGATTCAGGAATGGTATAGGCTACCGAATCTTCAAATTTTGGAAAATATTGGTAACCATTTGGGGAAATTTATTTGTGTGGAGGAAAGAGTCGATTAGGATGGGGTGAACACATATGTGCAAATTTGCATAAAATGAAAGCCTAATAGCTACTTTTGGAAAGAGATCAAGTTGTTCACAAATTGGGGCAATTTGATTCAACCCCTGATCTTGGAAATGAATACACAGAATGAGCTTCTGGACACTATTGGGTGGAGGTCGCAAGATAATAGAAGTTGTGGCCCTCCCCCTATCCAACCAACCATGAACCAGGCACAGGGCAATATGGGGAGTGGCGGAAAAGATCCTGGTATTGAGCCACAGAGTGTCTCTTTGTCGAAGCCTATGGAGAATTGGGATGGTTCTCCTGTGGCAAAGGGGGAGCATTTGGAGGAATTAGGATCAATGGATGGTGGGATGAACCCCCAGTTGGACCAGGGCAAAGATTTGGCATTCCAAATTTTGAATTAAAAAATTATAGAAGCTTTGGAAGCCATGGAGCTGAAATTCAAGAAGGATGACTTAGATTTGCTAATGGAGGTTGGGATTGAACTTGCTAAAATCACAAAATATGCTAAAGTAGGAGCGATCCCCCTTGGATTTGAGGAAGAGTTGGTGGACTGGATGCATGGTATCCATTTGAACGAAGAGCAACAAGATGTTGCAGCTAGACCTTGTTCTTCCCCAACATGGGAAATAGAAAAATGTGTCAAGGTTACGGGCGAGTTAGGAATATGTTAGAAAGAACCGTGAGAAGCTTCCCTATATTGTGGAAACAACAAGCATCGCGACAGGATTCCTAACTAGGAGAAATTGAAATGGGACGAGGAAGCCTATGGTCAACGAAAGATCAATGAAATGCTCAAAGTAGGGAAGGGTGAAGCCGTTCTTGAACAACCATGGAGATCGTTACCTGGAATGTTAGGGGCTTGAATGCCCCTAACAAGCGATGCATCATTAGGCATCAGTTGGCTGAATTTTAGACTGACATATGTTTGGTTCAGGAAACTAAACTAGCTGAGTTAGAAAAAAATAGCTTATATAAAAAATTGTATGGTTGGAATGGCATCGGGATGAATGCAAATGGTGCCTCTGGAGGGATTTTGACGCTGTGGCATTTGCAAAGCGTGTGTTTGGAGGAGTTAATCTCTGCCAAACACTGGATGGCATGTAAGGTAAAAGTCTTGCCTCCAATTTAAATTTCATCCTAATTAATGTTTATGGTCCAGTCTCCTGTATTCAAAAGAGGGAATTATGGCACAAATTGAGTAACCTATGCAAAGATTTTGCATTGGAATTCATCATTCTGGGTGTTGATTTCAATTCCATATTAAGATCAAATGACAAGAAAGGTGGCATTAGGAGGAGGTTACAGTCCCAAATTGATTTTGAAGGCTTTGTAGATGCCAACACTTTGTTTGAGGTTAGCACAAGTAATGGAATGTTCACATGGACTAATAGAAGGGCGAGCTTCTCCAACATCACATAAATATTGGATAGATTCTTTTTTAAAGGTGATCTACGTACTTTCCCATTCACTCTTGAAGGTAGACTTCTTTCCGGGGTGGTTTGGATCGCTTCCTGGTGTTGTTAGATATTGTAGGGGAACGATCTCTTGTGCACTGTCCTTTCAAGTTTGAAAAAGTGTGGTTCCATGACCCCCATTTTCTTGAACTGGTATAGCAGTGGTGGTCTGGCCACAATCCAGGTGGTTCGAAGATGTACAATTTTGTGGAAAAATTGAAATTTGTTAAACAATAATTGAAAATATGGAATAAGGAGTGCTTTAAAAATATTTTTGAAGAGAAGGGGGACACTGAGGCAACCTTACATTCTTTAAATGAAGTAGTAATCAAGTAGGGGATGGATTTGGATAGGTTTCATCAGGAAACATAGTTGCTAAATAAATTAAAGGATTTACTTACCAAAGTGTAAACCTTTTGGTGGAAAAAATTAAGGGAATTTTGGTTGTGTGGAGGTGACAAGAACACTAAATTCTTCCAATTCTACAAAAACTAGGCAAGAAATAAATAGGATCTCTTACATTTAGAACCGCGATGGAAGATTGTTGGAAAAGATTGAAGACATCAGGCTGCCACAATGGAATTCTTTTAGGCCCTTCTAAATGAACCAGCTAGCTCTAGTCCACAAGATATGTAAGCCCTCATAAGTGGCATTTTGTGAATCATCACAGATGAACAATAACACGATGCTTCAAAGAAAATTTACATAAAAAGAAATTAAGGTGGCCCTCTTTTAGCTAAGCCTAGACAAGGCTCTTAGGCTAGATGGGTTCTCGGCTGGCTTCTTTCAAAAGTGTTGGGACATTCTTGGCAAAGATATGGTAGAAGCAATTGAAGATTCAAGGAGTTCAAGGAAGGTTTTGAAAGAAGTCAATAATAATTTCATTGCATTGATCCTGAAAAGAGAGAAACCAGATTCTTTGGATGATTTTTGACCCATTTCCCTTTGTAACATAGTCTATAAATTCATAGCCAAAACAATTTCCAATAGGGTCAAATGCATCTTACCACATATAATCTTCGAGGAGCAAACGGGTTTCGTGCAGGGAAGATCTATTTTTGACAGGGTTATAATTGCACAAGAGGCGATTCACTCAATTCAAACGATGAAGAGAAAGGTAATGTTGATCAAGCTGGACATCAAAAAGGCCTACAAAAAAGTGAATTGTTGCTTTCTCTTCAAGGTCATGAAAGCCTTCAGGTTTGAAAAATGTTGGCTAAATTGGATTTTTGATTGGATTTCGAGCCTGATATTTTCTATTCTACTGAATGGCTCGTTGAAAGGTTTCTTCAGTGCTTCTAGGGGACTTAGGTAGGGGGACCCCCTATCTCCCTTCCCTTTCATAATAATGGCTGAAGCCCTTGGTCGTGCTTTCTCATTGGTAAGATCAGATGGGCATCTGAAGGGTGTTCAGATCACGAGAGGGGTCCCTGAGGTCACTCACCAACAGTTTGCTAATGATAATATGTTGTTTGGAATGTCTACAGTGAAGGAAGCAAAGGGCTTCAAGCAAATTATGGATCAATATTCTTGGGTGTCTGGTCAGGAGGTGAGTCAAACTAAATCTAAGATCCTTTTCTTCAATACTGACGTTAGAAATGAAGTACAAATTTTGTGAACTTTGGGCTTTTGCAAAGGCAAGCTCCCATGCAAATATTTGGGCCTTCTGTTGGAAAAAGGGGTGCAACCGAGGAAGCTCTGGGAACCTGTGATTGAGAAGATTAGTGCAAGACTTGCTTCATGGAAAACCAAGTGGCTATCTTGGGCTGGTAGACTAACAATGTTGAAAGCAGTAATTGCAGCAATCCCTATTTTCATGCTATCTTGTCTACCATTTTCAAGTGGGGCGAGCAAAGAAATCAATCAAAAGATGAAGCTTTTTTTTTTGGCAAGGGAATTCTGATCAACAAAAATTCTAGCTGATTAAATGGAAAAAGGTTTATGAAAGGAGGGAGGCAGATGGGTCTGGATTGAAGAATTTGATGCTTCAGAATCAAGCCTTATGCGTAAAATTAGTCTAGTAAATTCATTCTAAACCAAAGTTGAAATGGGTCAAGATTGTGAAAGAAAAATACTTACATGAAGAAGAAAATAACATTTTTACAACGAACTCCCTTCCAAAAGGATCGAGAATTTGGAACTTTCTCTGTAGCTGCCATCAACCGATTCTAAGTCATTTGACTTGGGAAATTAGAGGGGGTCGCGAGGCTCTTTTTTGAGAAGATTGTTGGGAAGGGTGTGGAAAAATGGAGGCTATAGCTGAATTGGCCCAGGTTCGGGAAGTAACCAAACATGTTTGGGGTAACTAGGTGTGTGATTATTGGGAAGCTACTCAAGTTGATGGCATCCCCAACTACAACTGGAAAAAAGCTAAAGGATTTGGGCTTGGATCCTAGACAAGTTTCAATTTATGAAGAAGCAATGGTAGGAATGGAAGTATGCCCAACACAAGGCAAGGATGTTATGAGGTGGAACGCTTCTCCAATTGGGATATATAATGTGAAGGATGGGTATAGGGTGTTGGTGGGTTTGGAGCAGCCTATCCCTCAACTCCCAACTGCACTATGTTGGAGCCTAGATTGTCTTCCTAAAGTAGGAATTTTCACGTGGGTTGTAGCATAAGGAAGGGTCCTCACGACTGAAAGGTTTGCTCAACTTGGATATTTGGAACCCTCAAGGTGTGTCTTGTGCAAGAGGGTGGAAGAAACAAGCGATCATTTGTTTGTCAATTGCCCCTAGGACCAACATTGTTGGACCTAGTTGTGTGCAAAGCTCCAATGGAAGATTGCGTTGCCAAATAACCTCAAGAGCTTACTTTTGGGGTGATCGATACACATGAAGAATACAAATTTTGGGAGTTTGTAGATCATGAGTCCATATTTGCTTCTATGGGAGCTCTGGAAAGAGAGGAATAGATGTATCTTTTAGGATAAGGTGATGCCTAGGGACTCTTTATTGAACAAAATAGAGGCAAGCATTGTGGAGATGAAAAAAACTTGACTTCTAGAAAGGAAAGGAAATCTGGGAACTTGCACACCTTGGGATGACCTAATGCAGAATTTTTGGAATGGGCTCAAACTCCCACCTCATATTGGGGCTAGGGGCCCCAACAACGAAGTTGGAAAGGATGTCCATTGTTTGGAGTCCTCCAGAGGTTGGGTGGTTGAAATTAAATTTTGTTGGGGCAGCCCAAGGCAATCCAGGTGTGTTTGGTGCAGGTTGTATTATCAGAGACTGGAAATCCAAATGCGTGGGAAGGTTAGCATCACCCCTCCTGACTAGCACTATCAATGCAACATAAATACAAGCGGTGATCCTAGGTCTTCTCCTTTGCAGTGAATTGAAGGTAAAGAACTTAGTTGTGGAAGGGGACTCTTCTTTGGTCATAAATCCACTCAAAACTAGGTAGTTAAGCCACTAGAAATTGAATTCCAGTCTAGAAGTTGCTCTAGACCTTCTGGATGGGTTTGAACTGGTGGTTATCAATCATATTTTCAGGGAAGGAAATACAAAGGTCAATGCCTTTCCAAATCTTGGGGTGGATGGCATTCACATTCGAGAAGTGGCTATGAGGATCTAACTTCTTTCCCCTCAAGATATGTGGGAGGATGGGCAAGCGACTTGCCACGCTGGAGGAGGAAATTTCATCTTGAGGGGTGGGGTCGTGGTGGCAGCGAGTTGGAAAGGATTTTGTGCTGACATCTTCTATTTGTTTGTGCCTCCGAATTATGATGGAAAGTACAATAATCATAACCCGATTTTATTGTTTTGATGGCTTTGGTTTTGGAGTGATTTCATGGGCGGTTAAGGTCACATCAAGGTAGTCCAACATTATTTTATCACATGCCCACTCATACGAATGGTGGTAACTCTATCTTTTCTGGCATCCTTGAGATGATGCGATGTACAGAGTAATAATGTTGGCAACTCCATCCTAGCTATTTGTAAGGTTGGAAAGGTCGTAAAAAATACCAAATTCTTTTCTTCTCTTCGTGGGAATTTTGCTAAGTGCAAGTTGCAATGGAGGAGCGCTCTAAATTTATTATGGAGATTTCGGTCGACTCGGTTGCTTGCTTCAGGTTAGACACTCCAATTTCCTTGGGGACAAAGGATCGACAAAATGCTTTCAGGCAGGTCACTGACTAACGCCTCAAGCGCATTATGCTCAATATAGATCCTCTCACAGTGGTGGTTGTGAAGATGATTTTAGGGAAAGGGAACTTAGAAGACAAGGAATATTTTAGGATGAATTCATATATTGTATCATGTTTCCTAGCTTCGATCCTCGATAGCCGAACTCCAAAGGAAGAGGCAAAGGCGTTGGTGGGAAATATTTTCAAGAAAAGTTTACTAGGTGGTTTGGATGATACTTTGAAGGAAACCTTTCCTAGCAGAGGTATTCCAAGACCCTGGGATTTGGATATGGTTAAAATTAATGGTGAGGTGGTAAAACTCTATCCTTTCCTTCTAGATTTAAAAGGAATGTCACTGATGAAACATAGAATGGTGGTGGTGGTTGTAGTCAACTTCTTGCAAAATATCTTCTGGATGGTGGTGGTTAACGACTTCAAATGGGTCATGGAATTCAACCATTTTTCCAAATAAAATGGCTTTTTGTAAGGTCTGGTGTCTTGGTTACTTGGTGTCAAAGGGTAGGGTTTGGGTCCAGTGTCTGGTGTTGCATAAATTTTAGTTTTTTGTTAACATGTTGCGAGTGGAGCGTGGCTTAGGGCCACCTTTTGGTTATGTAATTACTTAGGTTTATAAGGGTAGCATGGCTGGTTGGAAGTTTGTTTATGGGTTGGGTTGTATGGTTGATAGTCAGTAATGTTTGCAGTCACAGTCTCAGGCTGGGATGTGGGGTGGGCCGAAAATGCCCTATATCTTTGAAGGTCTCTAGTTGGGTTTCCATGGTTGTTCACCTGCTGAGCAGACACACATACCTCTCTTTTTTTGGAAATATAAAACTATCTATCTTATGAAGCAAAAAAGAACAAGTAGGTTAGAAAAATGGGTAATGCTCCTTAGTAAGTCTGACATAGATTACACAGAAAGAAAATCAATCAAGGGACATGCCATTGCTGATCAGTTAGCAGATGCTCCTACATAGGCATTCTAACCTCTCATAACAAAGTTCCTGACGAAGCAATCTTCAAGCTAGATACATCTACAATGTGGAAGATGTACTTTGACAAATCCTACACACAACATGGTTCAAAAGCTAGTGTCTTGTTTATCACACCACAAGGGAACACTATCCCTAAGTCATAATTTCCTTCTCGTACAAAAACAACATTGTTGAATATGAAGCTTTGCTAACAAGTCTAAGGGAAGCTATCAGATGGAAACTCAAAAACTTGCATGTCTATGGAAAATCACAGTTAGTGGTTTGACTAGTCAACGACGA
>VDFB02099983.1:0-26329 GCA_007258455.2 Sequoia sempervirens | reverse complement strand
GTCATTAATATCTCATTCCTTGTTTGACCCTTGGTTACTGTTTTGGTAGTAGGCCAGTTAATGAAGGAAATGGTCTTCAACTTTAGCCTTGACTTTTTTTCTGATGGATGTAGCTTTAGCCAATGAAATAAAGTATGCTACAGAGAAATAGATAGCAACCATATACTCCATCTATCTGAAGAGTCTCAAACTAACAAAGTAATTTTAAAAACTGTAGGATTTCCTACATTATTTCATTGGTTGTTCGTAGTTTACTATTATTTTGTTGACTTTACGTCAGAATACATTGGAATTCTATAACTAGAAAATTGGAGTTCAGTCGATATATAAATTATTAAACTATCAGAATTCAGAATCAATGGCTGTCCTTTAATAGTAAATAAAAATAACCAGGAATGATACAAATCTATTCAATAAGAAAGCACATTTTCCTGTTGTATATCAGGAAAACGTCATCACATTTTGTTGAAATGCAAAAAATTAATCGATCTACTACTCGTTTCCTCCTCTTGTCTTCAATGGAAGTGATGATTGGCTCCCTCTATGACCAGGCCTCGACATGGTACCTGCCAACCTTTTCCAATTGTCGAAGCCACCTCGATGCTGATTCCTTTGAAAAGCCTCCCTCCCTGGATATGATTTCCTCTAGGGTTGACATTACATCTGTGGGCATCTTGGTTGCTGAACCAGCAACATATACCCAAGCACCTGATTTTAAAAGGCTCCAAATTAGTCTGCTTTCCTCCTGCATCTTATGCTGTACATAAACCTTCTGTGGCTGATCCCTTGAGAAGGCAACAAAGAATCCACCTCCTCTTTCTTGTGACAGAACTCCATGACTAGCCATGTTTGAAAGCCAAAAATCCTTGTAAAGGAAATCTTTGGCTTCATTTCTACAGCCAAAGAAAAAAAGAATAGGAGCAACAGGTTCAACTGCCCTTAAAACTGCTCTCTGCTCAATGAAAGCCCGGAATGGTGCACATCCTGTTCCAGGCCCAACCAAGAGTAGAGGAATAGAGGGGGGAGGAGGCTTTAGTGCACCTCGATGGAACCACACTGGAACAAGTATCTTCTCTGTTACATTACAGGCCACATCAGAACTCATTCCCAAAATTTTCCATAGCAATGGCACATGCTTCATTATAGCCACTAAGTTCATATTGTTTAAAAATATATAGAAAAAACATGGCACTCAAATGTATACCTTTTCTAGGATCAAGGCTTGCCAACCATGATGAGCATAGGCCATATCGTTTTCTTTTATAAGGAGTCATCCATGACACCACAGCAACTGTTATATGCACTTGGTTAGGATGAGCTAAGAGTGAAGAAGAAATGGAAAACATCCGGGTTCGAAGTTGAGGAACCAGCTGCAAGAGCCATTCCAGAGGCAGATGTACAGATGGGAAGTCTTCTAATACCTGTTAGACCATTTCAAGAAAGCTGTCAGGATACCATAGGAATATATCACAGACATCTTAGGGCCACCCACTTTATTAAAACACAAACAAAACGTGACAAGCAGACTTTTACCTGTCCTACAAATGATGAGTTTGGTTAAATCAACCCTTTGTTTTTCTAACCTTCTTGAAGTACCTGATAATCTCACCCATTTTATAAGTAGATAGTTTATCTTACACATAGTTTACATACTCGGCGATTACTCTCCAAGTAGCCAAGTAATCTCCAAAAAATTTGCAAGCTGAGTAATTTCTGCTTTTACTCGCAAGCAGTATGCAAATGATTTTCTCCCATCAAATTATCGACTAATTGCCAGTTGCTCGCAGAAAGCCCACAAACTTGGCATGTCTGTGTGTGTATATGCATGCAAACTTGGCATCCTGTGTATGTTTAATTGTTTATAGATATGTATGTGTGCATAGTGCAGTCCTGAGCATACACATACATAAATATCCACACACATTTTCTGAGTATTTGCTGAGTATTTGCCGAGTATTTGTTGAGTATTTGCCGAGTTTTTCCTGAGTCAAAATTTTTGGGCTTGTCGAGTACTCTCTGAATCCGAGTATGTAAACTATGATCTTACATATCAATGTGAGGATTAATTCACAGTTAAAAGTAAATTGCCTTTTAAAGATTTACTAGTAGTTTAATTGAAAGATCCTTTGTTGCCCCAAGGTACATACTACAAATATCTACTCCCTGGCATCTCTCATCTTTTTTGTCAACATAGACTGATTTTATACGTCAAATTTACGTCAGACATAAAACATACATATGGTTTATTAACATTGAAATTACTCTAGACACTTACAACTGCTGCCCTTTCGTCTTTGTCTTCTCATGATTCTTCATCTGCTTTGAAGAGAGAACAATATATATTCTTGACTTGGTGATAGACAAAGATGAATTGTAATCTTCTTGTTGCAAATAATAAGAGCTATTTGCCCTACTTTTCCCGTGGATGTAGCCATTACGATAAACCACGTAATTGCTGTTGTGTTATGAGTTTTGTGTGTGTGTCTCCATAATTGTTTTAATTTGCTCTTTTAAAATTAACAGCTAAGTCCTTTTGGCCTGACTGAAACTCTTAATAAAGTGGAGGAAGAGGTTACGAAAGTTTACGCATTACCATATTTCTCCACTATAAAGTTGAAGGACTTGTGAATTCTATTACGCAAAGTGTGATTTCGGTCCTATGTTTGCATAACAAACAGGTTTCCTCACTATCCTTTTTCTTTGACGTTTTATGTTCGACTAATCCCAGTCTCTTTATGGTGTTTATGTTCATTATACTGAATAATATCTTTCAACGTATTTTTCTGATGCGTTAACTATAAATTATACTATTTATGTTTATGGTTATTTGATCTTTTTCCCCCTGTTTGACATGATGACAGTTCCCACCCAAACAAGTGACATTAAGTAGATGGCATTCCATTATTGGAAAGTCAAATCATAACACCATTTCTTTTATAATTTTTCCCACCGATCATCGATTCAAGGATAAATTAGACCGAAAATATTGGATACAATATATAAATACATGAAATAAGTCCACAGTGTTGAATAGAATCTAAGTCTTATTGAGGGGTGTACGAAGAACTTTTAGATATGGAAGTAATGTTAGATAGACATTATGGATATGGATGGATACTCCGTATTTGTGTGCATCTGAATAATTGCAGAGAGAAGATTACCATTACTAGAGAAGCAACACGATCATTCCAGCACTACCCCAAAATGATTATAAATATAATTTCATCATCAATACAAATACATTGATTGAATCACCTACTACAAAATTGTCGTATTTCCAATGGTGAATAATCTCATAGCGGAGATCATTCCCTTCCCCAACATTGGATGATAACGATGCAATGAGGCAATTCAAATTTTGGACTGTAAAACATCATATTTCAAAACTCTAATAAATTTTAAGCTTATGAATAATAAAAATCTTTAATATTATAATAAAATTTAAAATAACTGCACATCTTATAATTACTTATGTGAAAAGATAAAAAAAAACTAACATATAAAGTATAAACAAATAGATCTTATAAAATAAGATCTTAAATCAAGAAATAAATAACGATAATTGAATTAAATAAATTCTAAATTATAGAGTATCTGAATATAATGATCAAATATTAAGCCAATTAAATTGTAAATAAATTTATAATTTTCATTTATTATTAGTTAGAAAATAATCTAAAGAAATTCAAATAATCAATTAAATTTAAATTGTAATCAAAATTAAAAATTAATTTATTTTTCGAAGTTTATTAACATAAAGTTTAAATAAATTATAAAACATCTAATGCTTTTGTTTCATATAAGCACAAAGTTTAATAAAATTAAAAAATATATAATGCTATTTTTTTTTTTCACTAAAGTAAACCCAACAAATGACCTCCAACCTCGCATGTAAAGTGATGCCCAAGGATTAAGATAATTTAGAAACATCAACCAACTTTTAAGCTCCCAACGTGAGATTTGTGGTAAACCAGAAGAATAATGATGTTTCCCTTATATTTACTTCCAAATATCTGATCGTTTACATCTCCTAAAAGCAAAATATGCAGTATTTAAACGGGTAGGTGATCTGGCCACACATCCATTTCTGCATATCACAATCTGACTATCACAAAAAGGAACTATTCCTAAGTCAATTGACTCAGAAAAGCTGATTATTTAGCTTAGAGTGGAGCAATCTACTTAGACCCAATAACATGATCTTTGCACCATGAATCCATATATCGCAATATGATCTCCTGTTTTGAGAAAACGACTGCCAGAGTCAACTGACTCAGAAAAGCTGATTATTTAGCTTAGAGTGGAGCAATCTACTTAGACCCAATAACATGATCTTTGCACCATGAATCCATATATCGCAATATGATCTCCTGTTTTGAGAAAACGACTGCCAGTCTTCAGAATTGCAGCAATGAACCAGAATGTGGCTGGTAACATTCCTGCACGTGTTTCCTGCACCACCCACAAATTAATACAGCCATAAATGTTATATAGACCTTCTAGACTAAAGATATGTACCAAGGATTCAAAGGGCTAAATGAGTAATCTTTGATACCCGTCATCCTTCCAAAATGCAGCCAAGTGCAAAAGCCCAAGAGCCAAAAAGGTAACTACCAGCCTGCTCACTCTTGCAATCAATAGTCCATAGATACAAGCATATGGATAGCTACATAACTGAGCTCATATGTTGCTGCTGTTGACATCTGAAAGCTTTCATCCAAGGGGTCTACAAGTAAAGATAAAAAGCAATAACCCACCGTTAGCTACCCAAATTCATAATATTCCATGCCTTCCTATTATAGATAGTAATGGGTCCTTTAATTGGATTTGTCAGGACTCAATTTGATAATGCCAAATTTTGCCTGAGTCCTAGCTTCTTGGTGCATTTAGGTCTCATTTTTCCCATCATAGATGACTGATCTGAGAAATTTTCAAATGGGTCCCTTTTTGTTAAAATTTGCTTTTAGTATTGATCTCCTTCATTCCCCATGTGCTTATCATATATTGAAAGTTACAAAATCTTGAGAAAATTCCAAGTCTAGGGTGTTTTTAGTGTTTCTGCAGTGTTGAGGAATTTTGGTGTGGAATTGAACATTTTCTTGCCCATCTAGCATTTAGTTTTAGTGTCTAGTCGTGCCTAAAAGTTTTGCAAGGTCTATTGCTTCCATATCCCTTCGTTTTCCTCCCTTTGCAGATTCCCAATGTCCATTCAGATGTTATTCCTTTCTCTTTTTTCATCTTGACCTCCCATCCTTTCCTGCTCCATTTTCCCACAATCTTCCTTCTACCCTTCCTTGCGGACTTTCAAAATGGTTTGGATATTTTCCCCCTTCACTTCATCAACATTTCATATCCTGTTCCACAAGCTTTCTTTGCATCCTTCTTTGTGGAATTTTCTAGCACATCCAAACATCTAGACCTCTATCCCTATGTCCACCTCCCACCTCCACTTCCACAATTGAAGTTTTGCAAAAGCTCCAATTGCATTTTGCCTTCATTTCCTTTTATGCAGACCTCAACTTGACTTCCGAATGATTTTCATTTTGCTTGGACATCTCGTCTTGATGTCAATTCTCACAAAATTTTCCCACATCTTCTCCCATGCCTTTCATTCACTCCTTTCATTAGTTTTGTAGAGTTTCAAAGTGCATTTGTAAAGTGCCGTGCCAAAACTGATCCAAAAAGCCTGAGTTTCTGCCTTAGGAATTTTGACACACTTTGCTTGCAAAGTCTGAAGGTGCTGGTATGAATTTCTGATTGCTTTGTTTTGGTTTTGTATGTTGCCAATGATGTTTTGAAATGCTTTTGAACAATGCAAACTAACTACCAATGAAGTAGAAATGATATGCAAACTGTTTTGGTATTTTCCAATGCATATATATGACTGAAACTCCAGTAAATATGCAGCTACAGCAATGGGATATTTTGTCATACATTTACCATGTGAACTGAAAATGAAGGATAATGGCTTCTACAGCTAAGAGACCTTATTACAACACTTTGCAAACTGTCGAGGATATGAAATAATGCAACTACAACCAATAAGCATTTTAACAAACACTTGGCATGCATACTAATGACTGAAATATTTAATCATGGCAATTGACATATTGACAAACGCTTGAGATGCAACCTTATTCCTCCCTTATTGAATATGTAAATGACTGATTACAATCTGCTGTTATAATGAAATGCAAATGCCAAGACTCTTGGCTTACAATGCAGCTACAAGATAATATATGGCTAATGGCAGCGCCTTATACAACTGAGATACCAATGCAAATGAACTAAACAAGATGCAAGAACCTGGAAAATATGATCGCCTATGTTTGTTGGAGCTGTGGCAATCTTGAGTGCAACAAAGAAGACCTTTCCAAGCTAAATCGACCCCAAACATGAGCCGCTCTTGTTCTGGAATGAAGTCCTCAATAATAAATTATTAACAGCTGCAAACACTTGTTTCTTTCACCAAATATCATCGTCTAAACTCACAAAATGGAGCGCCCAAATACCCATATGAAATCGATGCATAGACAAACCTCCATGAGCAAAATCGTGGGTCTTCAACACTGCTGCAGTATGACTGAAAATTGCATCAGAATTATTCTTCAATTGATTCTTCACAAATTTGGCCCTTGGCCACTAAATTTGGCACAATGAGAAGACTGAAATATCTCCTCCAAATTCACCCAGCTAGGATTGGTGTTGCACAATCGAAATTGACACTCTAGAGTCTTCAAACCCTCGAGTGAGCTAAGCATTCAGCTTCACCTTCTTACCACGCAGGTAATGAGAAAATGAATTCCAAATCAAGTGTGTCCAAATGCTTAGCCAACAGCTTCTTAAATAGATTTCTCATTCACTTTTCCAGAAGCTTCTAGAAGAAATATTATTTTATTATTTAAGTGACTTTATGATATAATATTTATTTTAAGTCATTTAAGTCACTTTATTATTAAATTAATTAAATAATAAGTCATCCCTTTTGATATAATATTTTATTGGAATAACTTAATAAATAATTAATTTAATAACACCTCCAATTCGGGGACATGACAACATCTAGACCTTCATTATAATGCTCACTTTCAATGTCCAATCCCGCATCCCATTCCCATATTAAGTTCCTCATTAGATTTTTGTAATTCTCTTAGAATGCCTCTTGTTTGCTCCAACTGCACTCAAATCTTTCTAAAAGCAACATTAATGCCTGATTTGACTCTTGCAACTACTAGATTGATTTTTCCCGCCCATAAAGTATTGATCATCCCAAGGGCACAGATCCAAGTTCAAAATCAACGATGGATGATGAAAAATGGTAAGCTGCTACAAATGCAGTTGTTGAGTTTTAGATGTAGGTAATCCTATGCCAATTCCAAGCCATCATTTGGGTAGATCTCATGGAATTTTGACTTGTTTCACATGCAACATTAATGAGACCCAATTTTTAGTCAAATTCTTGCAAGAATTTAGCGACAAAACAAAATGCTATAAATACCAATTCATCTGCCAAAACAATGATTAGTCATTTTATCATTTCCATGCAACTGCAATGCCAAGCAAGATCTAGGGTTTCAATTCTTGCATGTCTAGTTGCCTATTAAGCAACTCATTTTGCAAATTACAAAGAGGTGGCTACTGCATAGTAGATATTTGTAACTGAATGTCTCTTTGGCCATTTGTGGATCCTCATGTAAGTTTCGAAGCAACAAAGTGTAATAGGTTCTTAGCTTACAATTTTCTCTTGCCATATTTGTTGGTGTGAATGTAATAAGAATTTGGTAAGTGTTGCAACACATTAATTCACTATAGATTGTGATTTGTAATGGTTCTTCCTTATTACATATGTATTTCTAGAGTTTGGAGAAGAATGAATAAGTATGTTCAATTATTGTTATCATATCTTTTTTGTCCTTTCTATGTTTTGTCTCTTCTGATAATTGCGACTTTGTAACCCAATACAAGGCACTGTTCTTAGAAGTGGTTGACCCTCCATACACTTAAAATGAACAATATCATTAGCTAGTAGTTTAGGAGTAGGAAGTTAGTTTGCATACACTTCATGAATCATTGATTCATCCAGGGAAGTATCCATAATGAGCCTTGAAAGTTTTATCATTAGAGTCATGTTTTGCATGTTTTCATGTGCAGTAGGTTAGTCCTTGGTCTAGTGACAAATTTAGGACTAGGCATACATTGGATACTACTGCAAATTGTTAATATTTTGTCTATTTTCAGTTGTGATTAAATCTTGTTAAAGATTACCTCTAGGAACACCCTATTGGGTCTAGCTGAGCCCAAAGCGATGGAGAGATTATCCAATCTTAGCAATTGTCCTATCATCACTCACATTTTGTTGATGAGTTGATCGATCCACTCTTGGTATAACATTTCCCTAGCCCTAGAAAGTGAGATTACTCTAGAAGTGCAAGCAGCGATTTTGGGACCCAACAAATCTTCATCTCGTCAAGAAATTTTGCCAAACTAGATTCTTCACTAACCTATACTTCATATATATTAAGATCAATCTTCAACCTCTCATAAAATGCATCTAGCTTTTAGCCTTGAATAACTTTCTCATTTGCCTCTGCCTTTTGAAGCTTGCACAATTTACCTAGGGAAGACATTAGCTCAAGTTTGAATTGCTGCATATCCTCTTGGTTGCCAATGTATTGCTCCAACGAGCAACTTCATGATATTTTGTAAGATGACTTCCCTCAGTCCTTCATGGCTTCCAAGAGGACACAACTATTGAAGATCACTCCCCCAACCTAGTGGGAAGTTGAGCCCTAAATAGGCTACTAGTTCCCTACTTTAGTAAATTTACACTTTTGATCCCATCAATTAGAGAACTCTTCCAAAATTCCAAGGCTTGGTCGACATTTATTTTTGTGCTCTCATTGATAAGTAAACCCTCATCCAAGAGCCACTTATGATTCAGATCATCAACAAGGCTCATTTGAGTGGACATCCTCCAAAGAATGCTAGCTGATAATCTTTTTAGAAGATTTCCTCCCCTTCACCAACATTGAACTATCCTCAATCTCTGAGAAGAACCCTTCTGGCTCAACTTCAACCCTAATGCTCAAACTGCTTGTTTTTTTTTGTTTTGAAGGTTTCTGATTTTTTTGCATAGAAAGAACATAATGCGATTTTGAAAGAAATGCTTCTAAAATCTATAATAAATTCAATAAGGTGAAAACTGACACACAGAGATCCCTAAATCGATAGCAAATGGTTTTATTATACTTTCTCAGTGCTTACAATATTCAAACCCTAGCATGCAGACAAAAAGGCAAAACTGATTGCATTATTTAAAAACCTGATTTGCTGATTGCAGCAGTCCAGAATGAAGATGATAAAGTACGGCCAATAAAAAATATCAACTTCTCCCTCCGCCAGAAGATTGCAGATGAATCCAGAGGAATAGGCGCCCCCTTTGGTGAAGTCAGAATGCCAAGCAGTGAGGCGTCTTTCCCTAGGAAGAAAGTACGGCCCTGTACTTGATGGTACAGCCCAGCAGCAGCAAATAAGAGATCCGTACGGCTTGGATAGGGATGCCAGATGAGTACTAAGCCAGCCGCTAATGATTTTCTCTTCTCCTGATGATTCTGGATTTAACTCTGAAATTAGATCTTCTGAATAAGCTCTGTAATAACTTCTGGATGAAGCTGTCTCTCTGACAGGCAATAAATCAGCTGATATTTCACAGCCTCTGAACTGCAGACACTGAAGATGGCTCGTTCTCCAATGCAGACGAAAACTGAAACCCTTGGCTTCGCTCTCTGAAGAAGGAATTGTCTAAAATCGATTTCATAACATAAATGATCAATTCTCTCTCAAAGGAAAACTTATAATTTCTCACTTAGGTCGACTTCCTCAAGAAAAGCATCATTTAAATAAACTTTAAATTCTTCTTTTAATTTTCCAATAGTTTGGACGCCCTTTTAATTATAAATAATAATTGAAAAGTGGCCCCTTCTTCATGATGGTCGACCCCTTCCATAAAGTCACTTAAGTTATAATATTTAATTATATTATAACTTTATAATATAAGCTTAAAATTAATTAATATTTATTTTGGCAAATAAATATTAATATCTCTCTCAAAATAGGTCCAATTGACGAACCGTCTGAAGCCAGATGATAAGTGACTGAATCCGCATACGACCAGACCATACTGCTAAAAATAGCAGGGGTGCTTTGCTGAGTGTCTCCACTTACTAAAAATAGTAAGTCAAGCAAATGATGTTCGAATGACCCCGAACGAAAGCCAAATTGAATGATTCTGATAACTGAAGCCAAGCCAAGCCTCAACAAGACCCTCTATCCACCCTATCAGCCTACGTGGGTCACATAATAGGCTAATCCCATGAATTGAGAGATGTCAACTGGAAGGGGACATTACAGTCCGCCCCTCCTGAAATTGCTTGTCAAGCAATCTCAACTCTGGATGCTGCAAAATCTCCTCACTCTCCCACTGTAATGTCCCCATTCTTTCGCGAGCATTAGAGTCAATGGATTAGCCTATTATGTCGATCCTCGTAGGCTAATGGTTCTGGATAGAGGGTCACTTGATCGGGCACTTGGTCGGTAAAATGCAGTAATAGTATCCGGAGCTTGGTGACGTGGTGAATTTGCGCGTTTGGCGTGTAATTGGAGCTTAAATTATTGATCACCACTTATGTCACTTTCTCAGGCTTAGGGACCATGTGTCTATATTTTAAAGGGGTCACTTTCTATTTTGCTGTTACTATTCATCCCTAAAGTGAAAAAAAGAAATAACTTAAGTGAATAGTGATTTTTTAATGAATAGTGTTTCAAAGTGAAATTATAAAAGACCTTGAGAAAGTTCGACCCATTCATGCTTGGATATGTTTGTTGAATGAAACTTGAAGTGTGGAGTTTGGGAGAGAAGGAAACTAGGGTTTCCTGATTTCTGCAGTGGGTAAGCCTGGATTGGGCTTGTAGTTAGGATTTGGCATCTTGAAGGTGTGAAAGACCACCCTAAAGTGCTGGTTACTTTCTTGTTGCTGCATTTGAAGCCATATTTGTTGTTTGCAAGTGTTGGAAGTCATCCATGTGAAAGGAGATTGCTGCTGGAGGTTCCTTTTGCATTTTGGAGGACGTGGCTCGTGTTTTTTGTGTTTGTTGAAGCTAATCATTCATCTACAGCCAGCCGCTTGAAGTAAGGGTTTCAACTTCTTCAAACAAGAAAAACGCCTTCTCTTAGTTGCTGCTATCTTGTCTAAAGGGGGCGCCCTTGGTATTGGAAACTTTTTCTTCAATCATTTGGCGGGAGAAAGTTGTGAGTAAATTTTTATGTGTATTATGGTGGCCGCGGGTACTGTAGCAAGCACTGTTCACAGTGCATTTTGGCTGCAAGTTGTCTTTTGTTGTAAATGATGTCTCTTTCGAAATGTATGAAGATATATATGATTTTAGCACTCTTTGTAATGAAAGAAGTCTCTTAACTAGTGTTTGGAGTTACGTTGAAGTTATCTTTTAAGTTCTAGTTTGATTTGAGCTCTCTATGTATATGGTTATAAGTAAATTATTGCAGCATTGGCAAAAAAGCTTCAAAAAAACATCAAAACAAGAAACATCAGATTACAAACCAAAAAATCAGACCTTTAAACGAAGTGAAATCAAATCAGCAGTGAGCACGGTACATCACAGTGGTATCAGAGCAGTTTCCTGCCATCCTGTTGGGTAGGTTTCAACTGCAGTTCGGAGGTTTCAGTGAACATGGCCACTTCCTAGAAGCAGTGGGACAGGAACATAGAGAAGCTTAAACAAAGATTGAAAAGGTTGGATGAAAGTCGGAATGGGATGAAGAAGTTGTGTTCTTATTGCAGAAAGCCGTACGATTTAAACCATGATTGTCCCTTGAGACCTAAGGACAAGGCGCATAGAATAATGTGGGTTCCCTATGAGGATTCAGAACCAAAGAAAATGGACCAGCATTTAGCGGATCCCTCGGTGAGCAGAAATCAGACCTTAGAAGATCTTCTTGTGGATGATAGAATTGGAATTTCTAAGGCAGCTGGAGAGGACAGGTACTTGAGTCCTTTGCAAAACAAAGAAGAAGAAGTGATTAGCATGTTTAAGGAGTATAGCACTCTTCCTCAAAAAATTAAGAAGAAACTTCCTTTCATGAGTTACATGGATTTGCACCCGAGTCTTTGCCATAAGACAGAGTTTGCAAGGAAGGAATATCACATTATAGCTCATGAATTGTTTACACATGAAATGGATAAAGAATCTACACATAAGGATGATATAACTCTTCATCAAAATGATTTGGTATCTTCAAATTCCTTTGAAGTATGCAGAAATTTATATGATGAATTTGATAGACATACACATGAAGAAAAATCAGAACAGAGGCTTTTGGGGTTAGAGGATCTACAGGATCCTTTGGCGGAGAAGGATGATAAGGTTGGTCAAGCATTGACATGAGTGAATTCTATATCATCTATTGAGACATCCTATGAGACATATAGCAGCAGTGCTTTAGATGATGATGTGTGCGTTGATGATAGCATACATGATGCTGCTGATCATGATGTGAATGAGGTGGACTCAACCTCGTACTATAGTGCAGATTGGGATGAAGAGCAGGAGGCGGATCAGGTGATGGAGTACGAGATGATTGACAATCCGTTGTTTGAGATAGATGTTGATCACCCCCTTGACCCGAGTCCTGAGATGAGCATTGATTGTGGATTGAGATTTCAGACAGAGTCCGCAATGGAGTTTACTGAGGCGAGCATTGTGAGAAGTGCTCAACACTTCTCTTCTAGTCCACATGTGGAGGATTTGTTGATGCTTCAGTGTGGATTGGTTCAGGACGTATACCATCCCTTTTTGGATGGAGAGTTACAATCTTCAGTAGACGGAGCTAGTGGTTGCAAGTACCCGACTCAGTTGTTGGCGGGTGAGTACTTGCCGGATCAGTATTTAGTCTACCATCAGGCTGATGTGTACCCAACCCGGTTTGTTGCTTCTTTGTTTCAGAGACTACCAGTGGCCACAAGGTTACAAAAGGATTATAATGTTAGCAGGCTTGATGGCATAGGTGGATATCACATCCATGAGAGTTTAGCGGAGGTTATGGAGAGATGTTATGTAGCTGATGCTTCCAGTTATCCTTACCTCCTCATGATGGATGGACATGAGTTTGGTTTATATTGGGATCCCGGTGGAGATAGAGTTAGCACGGTTGTTTGGATGGGTCCCAGTGTATTGCTTCACCACTTCTGGTATGGTGGAGTTAGGATCAGTGTTGAGGGAATCTTGAATGAAATTCACAGCATTCTAGGAGTTGTTACCAGCATTGATAACAACCTTGATTTTCATGACAGCAGTGATGAAACTTGGCATGAGCATGAGAGGAAGGTGATTACACCAGGGCTTGATGTTTCTACAGAGTTGTCACAGGTGGGTACTAATTATGCAACTTATGGTGATGATTCATGCCAGAGTGAGTCTGATTTGTCATATCAGACCGTAGGAAACCAATCAGAAAAATTATTTGAGGGCAATGAATCCCAGGATCGCGAGTCAGGTGGGTATGCAGTTGCTTTGGAAGAAGAAGTGTGTGAAGCTACTGCCAAAACAGCAGCCTCTACAAAATGTGTTCAGCCATCCTATGAGGTACATGGCAGCAGTACCCTTGTTGATATTGTGGGCGACACTGATAGCACACACAATGCTACTACTCATGACGAGAGTGATAAGGATTCAGCCTCTTACTATAGTGCGGATATGGGTGGAAATGATGAGTCAAAGGGGTATCATCTTTTGGTTGGGCAACTTAAGGTCAATGACAACATGATTGCTACAGCATTAGAGCATTTTGATGTTGCTCGACAGATGTTAGCTATGTATGGTTGGGGTACTCCTATGTCAGATGAGCACGGTGATAGTAGCCTTTCCCTTGCAGAATTCCATGCCCTACGAGAAGCCATTAGGATAATGAAACAAAATTACTTACAGTTACTAGCTGATAGGGATTATCTTCTCGAGTGGGGGTGCACTTGCTACGATGCACTAAAGGGAAAAGAGGAGGAGGTTGACGAGCTCACTCATGGGCTCGAGGTGACTATGGATTCATTGGAGAGTGTTCAGTTGGCCCTTCAGGAGTCACACTCACGGTTGGAGGAGCTTACCGTGGTCTCGAGTTTGGCACAGTCTTCACTAGCTTCCGATACAGTTCAAGTTTCCATGGCAGCAGTTGGCGGGGAACATATGTCTATGGTTTGTGGGTGTGAGCAGGTTGATGATGTGGTTACTACATCCATCACGATTTCAAGGGCAATTGATACAGAGGGGATGAGAGAGTTGGTGGAGAGTTGCGGAGAGCCATGTGTTGCACCTGGTCCTCCCGAGTTTAGTTCCATGACAGGTGATGCGGAACAGATTATGGATAGCTCTTGTGACACGGTAGTTGACTCACCAGGCAGTTATGTGTCGACCCGCGACACTACTATGTCTACTTCACAGGAGATATGCAGAGTAGCATCTAGTTGGGAGATCGGTTCTTGTGACGACTTGTTTCCTTCTCCTAGGAGCAAATCAGTCTTTCCATCCCATACAGTTGATTTCGGTTGGCAGCTTGATGAGCCTATTCAGGAGCACAATTCTAGGGACTCAGAGTTGGACGGTTCAAACCAGCATGGAATGATTGCGCAGTTTGTGAATAAGCCCTTATTTGAGTTTGATGACAGTTTGATCTATGACAATCCACTCTTAGGGCTAGAAGCCGATCATACTCCTGATACTAGTTCCAAGTTGGGTGATAGTCGCAGAGTTTTGGATCGTCCTAGTGCATCGGGATGCCAAATAGGGCTCACAGAGGAGTTTAATAGGGTGTACACGGTGAGGAGTGCTTATAGTTTTGCCTTTGATCCACCTGTACATGATTCATATTCGATGCACAGTTCTTGGGCGCAGGGTGATTCTCTTGGTGCAGTCAAGGGGAGTAACTCTTTATTGTGTCCAAAGTTACCATCTTCAGAAGATGGGACTAAAGGCTGCCAGTACCCAATTCAGTTGCTTGCGGGGGATTACTGGCAGGGGCAATAGTCCGTTATCCATCATGCTAATATGTATCCGACAGGGTTTGCTACTTTAATGTCACAGGGATTTCATACGGATACATGGTTACGGGGTGATTACGGTGTCAGTGGACATGATGGTTTGATTAGTTATCACTTCCATGGGTGTTTTGGAGAGATTGTAGGGAGATATTGTACTGTAGAAGTTTCCAGATATTTTTGTCTCTTCATGACAGATGAATGGGAGTTTAGAGTGTATTGGGATCCGGGTGGTGACAGGTCTATCACTGCAATTTGGATGGGTTCCGACAGGTTGCTTCACCATTTTCAGCATGGTGAAGTTGTGATCAGATTTGTGCAGAGGAAGTTAGAGGTTATCAAACATGGCAGACTGCCATCCTGGGTTTGGGATCCAGGGATTTTTTGCACAGTTGTGTTTATACTGGTGCTGTAGGAGTTAGTTAACGATGCATGGGACATTCCACAGTTCTTCTTTCGAGCCTTCCGAAGAATGAGGTTTCTTCGCAGTAATGATTGCTTGGGGACAAGCAATTTCAGGGACGGCAGACTGTAATGTCCCCATTCTTTCGCGAGCATCAGAGTCAATGGATTAGCCTATTATGTTGATCCTCGTAGGCTAATGGTTCTAGATAGAGGGTCACTTGATCGGGCACTTGGTCGGTAAAATGCAGTAATAGTATCCAGAGCTTGGTGATGTGGTGAATTTGCGTGTTTGGCGTGTAATTGGAGCTTTAATTATTGATCATCACCACTTATGTCACTTTCTCAGGCTTAGGGACCATGTGTCTATATTTTAAAGGGGTCACTTTCTATTTTGCTGTTACTATTCATCCCTAAAGTGAAAAAAAGAAATAACTTAAGTGAATAGTGATTTTTTAATGAATAGTGTTTCAAAGTGAAATTATAAAAGACCTTGAGAAAGTTCGACCCATTCATGCTTGGATATGTTTGTTGAATGAAACTTGAAGTGTGGAGTTTGGGAGAGAAGGAAACTAGGGTTTCCTGATTTCTGCAGTGGGTAAGCCTGGATTGGGCTTGTAGTTAGGATTTGGCATCTTGAAGGTGTGAAAGACCACCCTAAAGTGCTGGTTACTTTCTTGTTGCTGCATTTGAAGCCATATTTGTTGTTTGCAAGTGTTGGAAGTCATCCATGTGAAAGGAGATTGCTGCTGGAGGTTCCTTTTGCATTTTGGAGGACGTGGCTCGTGTTTTTTGTGTTTGTTGAAGCTGATCATTCATCTACAGCCAGCCGCTTGAAGTAAGGGTTTCAACTTCTTCAAACAAGAAAAACGCCTTCTCTTAGTTGCTGCTATCTTGTCTAAAGGGGGTGCCCTTGGTATTGGAAACTTTTTCTTCAATCATTTGGCGGGAGAAAGTTGTAAGTAAATTTTTATGTGTATTATGGTGGCCGCGGGTACTGTAGCAAGCACTGTTCACAGTGCATTTTGGCTGCAAGTTGTCTTTTGTTGTAAATGATGTCTCTTTCGAAATGTATGAAGATATATATGATTTTAGCACTCTTTGTAATGAAAGAAGTCTCTTAACTAGTGTTTGGAGTTACGTTGAAGTTATCTTTTAAGTTCTAGTTTGATTTGAGCTCTCTATGTATATGGTTATAAGTAAATTATTGCAGCATTGGCAAAAAAGCTTCAAAAAAACATCAAAACAAGAAACATCAGATTACAAACCAAAAAATCAGACCTTTAAACGAAGTGAAATCAAATCAGCAGTGAGCACGGTACATCACACCCACGTAGCATCCTCCACTGGCAAATCTCTCCATTTCACTAAATATTCCTTGATAGTCCTCCTGCGTAGCTGTCTTTCCCTGTATTCCACGATCGATTCAGGTACTAAAATCAACTTTCCCTCATCATCTAAGGGAGGTAATACTGCTGAAGGTACCACACGATGCCCTAACGCCTTCTTGAGACATGACACATGAAAAACATTGTGGACCTTACTATCCGCTGGAAGCTCTAGCTCATAAGCCACCTCTCCAACACGCCTCAGAATCTTGAAAGGACAATAATACCGCGGCTTGAGCTTCTCCGATCCACTCTTCCTGAGAGTAGACTGATGGTAGGGCTGTAGCATGAGATATACCATGTCTCCCACCTCAAAAGATTTCTCTGTCCTCTTTTGATCTGCATACTGCTTCTGCTGATTTTGTGCCTTAGCAATATTCTCCTTAAGAGCCCTCATAACGTCCTGGTTCTCCTGCAATAAGTCTCCAGCACTAGGCACTCTATTGTCACTCAGTAGCAAATCAAGAAAACTAGGCGCCTCATAACCATACAACGCCATAAATGGGGACATCTGAATGGTCATGTGATAGGTGGTATTGTAACAATACTCACATAAATATATCCACTTGACCCATGCCTTTTGCTGCCCTGCAATGTAATTCCTGAGGTAGCCTTCCACCCATTTGTTCACTATCTCCATCTGATCATCAGTCTGCGGGTGGTAACTGGTGCTCGGTGTGAGCTCAGTCTCACAAAGTCTGAACACCTCCTGCCAAAAGTGACTCAGGAACCGACTATCCCTGTCACTAACTATGCTCCGAGGCAACCCATGTAATCTGAAAATCTCCCGGAAAAAAACCTCTGCTACCTGTGTAGCTATGTAAGTGGTGGTAATCGGAAAGAAATGGGCATACTTCGTCAGCCGATCCACAACTACATATATGCAATCCCGTCCTTGGGCTTTAGGCAAGCCCATAATAAAATCCATCGATAGGCATTCCCACTTCCTATCAGGAATCGGAAGTGGTTGCAACAACCCTGCCGGGTACGTGTTCTCCTGCTTGTTCTGCTGACAAACAGGGCACTCACGCACATACCAAAGAACATCTTCCTTAAGACCCTTCCATGTAAACCTTTCCCGAACCTGTTTGTATGTTTTGAAGTACTCGGGATGCCCTGCTGTAGGTACATCATGAAAGGCTCGCATAATGGTCTTCTTCATCTCTGATCCTGGGATCAAGAAAATCCTGTTCTTGTAAATGATCAAGTCATTCACAAGTGTGTACCTGGTGTCCACCATAGATCCCTCAACAATACCAGATGCCCATGTATCCTTGGCATACTCTGCCACAATCAAGTGCCTCTAGTCCTCTGCAATATGTACCGTAGAACTCAGATAAGGCCGACGTGAAAGAGCGTCAGCAACAACATTCTGTGTACCTTTGATATAGGTGATATCAAAGTCATATGCCTGTAACTTACTCACCCACTTCTGCTGACGGTCATTCAAATCTCGCTGTCCTAGGAAATGCCTCAAGCTATTATGGTCAGTTTTAATACAAAACTTACTGCCCATGAGATATTGCCTGAATTTGGCCAAGGCATGCATTATGGCCAGCATTTCCTTATCATATATACTGTAAAGCCTCTTTAGTCCTCTGAGTTTTCTGCTCTCATAAACAATCGGGTGCTTGTCCTGCATAAGCACCGCTCCAATATCCTCACCAGAAGCATCACACTAAAGCTCAAAAGGCTTTGTAAAATCCGGCAGTGCCAACACTAGACATGTAGTCATAAGCTCCTTGAACCTCACAAAACACTCCTGTGCCTCAGGAGTCCAAATGAATGCACCTTTTTTCAACAAATCCGTCATAGGTGCTGCATGGCATGAATAACCACTGACAAATCTGCGATAGAAACCACATAACCCAAGGAATCCTTGCAGCTGTGTAAGGTTCGCTGGAGTAGGCCAATCTACGATAGTACGGATCTTCTCAGGATCCATCCGCACTCCCCCTGCACTGATAATATGGCCTAAACATAACAACTCAATCATCCCTAAATCACATTTGGATTCCTTGGCATACAAGACTCCCTCTCCAAAATGCTGAGTACTGTATCCAAATGAGCCAAGTGCTCCTGCCATGTCTTGCTGTAGACCAAAATATCATCGAAGAAGACAAGTACATATCTCCTCAAATGTGAGTGGAAGACCCTGTTCATGGTGGACTGGAATGTCACTGGAGCGTTGGTTAGCCCAAATGGCATAACCACAAACTCAAAGTATCCACAATGACAGCGAAAAGCGGTCTTCTCAACATCCTGCTCACGAACTCTAATCTGATGATATCTCGATCTCAAGTCTATCTTCGAGAAGTAATAGGCACCATGGAGCTCGTCAATAAGCTCATCTATACGGGGTATGGGATACCTGTTCTTAATAGTCCTCTTATTCAGGACTCTGTAATCTATGCACATACGAAGCGTACCATCTCTCTTCTTCACTAGAACCACTGAAGAAGCAAATGGTGATTTACTTGGTCGAATGTGACCCATAGCAAGTAGCTCCTTGATAGTCTTCTCTATCTCATCCTTAAGCTGCTTTGGATGCCTGTAAGGAGTAATCATGACGGGCTTGGCGCCCTCCTCAAGCTCTATGATGTGCTCAATACCCCTGTCTGGAGGTCTCCTTGGTGGAATGTCACTGAAAACCTTCCCATGCTTAACTCTCAACTGCTGAATGTCAGGATGATACTCGGTCTTAAGCTGTCCCTCCTGTGTAGGTGTCAAAGTGCACTCGGCAGCCCACTCAACCATGTCATGACGCATAAGTCTCTCCATCCGTCGGAAGGAAATAGTCCTGACGTTATTGTCTCAGATGGCCTTCAGGATATGAGTCTTTCCATCCACATCGAACTGGATCTCCATGTCTTTGAGGCGAAGTGTAACTTCCTCAAGGGAATGAAGCCACTTCATGCCCAAAACTAAATCAATATCCCCCATATTCACCACATAATAATCAGCCTTGAATTCATAATTATTCAAGCGCAAAGGGAGATCCTTAATCATACGGTCACATCTGAGAGTGTAACCATCAGCCACCTTAACCTGAATGCCCTCAAACTCCTCGGTTATGAGCCCACGCTTCTCAACAAATCTGGCATTTATAAAATTATGGGTGGCACCTGTGTCTAAAAGGGTGATAACCTTTTGACCCGCCAAAACTCCTCGAAGTCTGAAAGATCCCTCCTGCTGAATGCTAGACAACCGTGCCTCCTGGATTTGGAGCTCTGACTCTGCCCCCGCCTTAGGCTCTGAAGCCTCTGATTCTGACTCCTCAGAACTCTCCTGGTGTTCGGAATTCTCAGTTTCTGAATCCTCATAATAAGCCCACATAACTCTATTGGCCTTACCCTTAGGCCGCAAAGGACAATCATGGTTAGCGTCATAGGGACCCTTGCAGCAACCAAATTTCACCTAGCCTCACGTCGGACAGCCTCAGTAAAATCGGTGCAATCTTCAAAGGGATAACAAAAGGTTTTTGAATTATGATTTAGCATACACATACCATCACAACGACGCATATAAGTATACAAATCACAACTGAAGTTAGATTCAAGATAATCTCCAGTTGACCACGCAAGGCAAACTTATCATCAACAAGTTGCTAGTGGTATGGAATAAAGCGAAGCTACCTCAATAAAACACCACACATCAACGTAAACTACTTGCATGAAATTAAGCTACTTGGATTCGAAAGGAAGAAGAGACCTTGCTAGCTATTCATGACAAGACGAATTCCACCATCAATGAAAAGATCTATTATCATGAAAGTATTACACAACAATCTCCACAAAAGTTTTCAAAGGGAAAACTTTCTTTCTACTCCACTATGCAAAATGTCTACAATACTCTACTATGCAATCTCTCCAATCTCTAGCTCTAATGCTAATGCCTGATCTAATCTCTAATGAATATACAAATGAGGGGGACTCCCCCTTTATATAGCTAGCCAAGTCCCAAAAGACGGCTAGGGTTACAATTAATAGAGTGGCCAGAATCGTGCCACCTCAGCCCTAACCCTAAAAACTGCCAGAATAGGGAGTGGTACATTAAATGAATCAAAGATTCCCACTCACTCCCATAAATAGAAAATGTAATAAATGCCCATATTCAGTCTTCTAGAAGATCCTCGTCCAGTAGTGTGTTCCCACTTGCCTTCTCCCTGACTGCCAACTCAACAAATCTGCCAAGTACAGCCTCAACTTCCTGAACTGAAATCGGTGGAACACAATCTAGCTGAAACTCTAATACTGTGACTGAATGCTCATGCCTCGTACAAGATTTTCTCCATGCAATCAAGGAGTCCTGCATGTTCTGGATCAAAGTGGAGAAAGTAGAAGTATTCTCGAAATCATCTTGTACAAAGGTCTTAACATCCGCAAAGAAAGGCACCAGCAAACCCCTCAAATTATCAAAATTAACTTCATCTGGATTCAACCGCCTAGCAAATATAGCCTCAAAGGTATTTTGAACTCCATCTATAATATTGGCCATAGCCTTATGTACTCTAGCTGAATCCGCCTGTGCCGCATCGAAGAAACCACGCCCTGTGATCGCCGAAGAATACCACCTAGAGAAGTCATACCGGTCATTCTCCTGAATGACACCTCCATCAATCAGCAATCGCAATGGCACATGCCTCAATACCTCAAGACGTTGGATCACCTTACTCTGATAGATAGAAGCATCTCCCCAAGCATGATCCACTGCATCTATCCGTGCTAAAATATTAGAGGCTTGCTGAAAAGCAAAAGCAAGATCCTCCATAAACTTCTCCGTCTCAGCACGTACTCCTGTGACCCATTTATCCGCCTCTTGTGCCATTTTTCCTAACTCCATCAAGCCGCTGATCGACTCTCTAGGTACATCTGCCGGAGGCTCTATCACTGGTACATCCTGCCCTTGAGAACGAGATAATTGCTGTACATATCCAACTAAGGCCTTGTGTTCTCTTTTCAGCTTCTTATACTTCCCTTCTTTCTTGAACAACCTATCCTTGAGGGCGAGGAAGGAGTTATCACATTCTTCAACAATCTGAGCACCAGTGGGGCGTCCCAAATCTAGAGTCGTGACCACATAATTTTCTGGCACTGCTTCATTCCGGTCACACTCAACTCGTGGCACAGCTACATGAAGGGTACGAGAGCCATCCTCCTCAGTGGATATCTTCGAAAATTTCCTTGCTTTCTTCTCTGTGAAGGTGCACTGATCCGGTTCAGAAATTCTTCCATAACTGCTGGATCAATTTCCTCACTGGGGCTTCTTCTCATTCTATCCTTAAGCCAATCGGGCACATCATACTGTATATCGAAGGGATGTGCTCCCGTGCCTCAACTTCTCTAACTTGCTCAACTTCTATATCATTCTGGCGAGGCTCATCGTCCTCAAGTGGCTGAGTGTCACCTGAAACTATATCATCATCTTCGTTCATAGCCTCCTCTAACTCCTGCTGAAACTGAGGGTCAGTAATAGTCCCCTCATCATCTTACTGATCAACCCTAACAGGTGCGTTGACGCTCTGGCCAATCGACTCTCTCCGTGGAGGCTGAACATCCTCGTGTACTACTTGCACCTGGTTCATCGCAATCCTCTGATCAGCAAATAAAGAGACCTCCTGTATGCTTGGAGAACGTGTCTCCAAGGGTGTTGCCACTGTGACTCGTGGAGGCTCTGGCTGAGTAGGCTCCTGTCGAACTATTTCTTTCTTCCTGGACTCTGGGCCCCGTGTGATCTGTTTCTTTCTACCAGTAGTGGGCGTCCTGTGATCTCCCATCAAATTGTAAGTCAAAGCAATTGACCTACTTTTCAACCTGTTTACTCGCCTATCAACCCATGCTCTAGTGAATGTCATGACAGGGATAGAGAGCGTGTCCAAATCCGCAATCTCGGGCTTTGACCAATCTGGAGGTGGAAGTGGAGTATCTCTAACTGCTGCATAGTCTGGATGAACAACATCCATATCTTCGTTCACCTGGTCTGGAACCGGCACAACTTCACACTCCCTGATCAGAGTAATAGGCAACCGAGAGAACATCCTTTTCCTCACTTCAATCTCATCAGCTGCATTAGCCCAATAATCTTCAATGGTGGCCTTATGCTTAAATTCTTCTGACAGTACCCAATTGATGTTATGATGTGGGTCGTAGTGCTGTCGGCTAGTATGATATGAAAAATGATAAAACTGAAGTTCACTTTTAACCTCTCTAGCTGCCTGTATTGAGGGACACACCTCATCCGAGTAACTGGAAATTCTACCCCTCCCTTCTTCTTCTTCTTCTGAATCTTATCAAAGGCAAGCAGTTGCCTTGATATCTCTAGCATCAATATTCTATCTGTTGGGTACTTAGGCAGCCTATATGGGTATGATGAGAAACCTTGCAGCCTAATGTAAGAAAATCTCGGAAATTGTATGAACCAACACCCATACCTCTCAACCAGCTCTTGGGCGTCCCTAGAGATTCTGTGATGCAACCGCTCCTGGAGCAACCTCGTGATATACATGGTGAATGAATCGTTGACACACTTGTAGTGGGTTGTGCTCGACAGGTGCAACTGCGGACAAGCCTCATGAATTTTGAACTGATGAGAGCCACATCCAACAGGCTCCTTATAAGATATTCCCCTGTACTTCGTCATCCGTGCCAACATATAAATGATATAGGAACTCATGTAAAATGTCTTCGTTCTCCTCAAACTCAGGAGCTGCTCATGTAGATTATCACTGATCATCTCGACCCAATTGACATAGTCTTTTCCTTCTAGCACTAGGTTGATGTAATAAAACATCCAAGGCTCGAAAATGAATGACTGCGGGCAACCCCCAACCCTGCTCAGCATCATGATGAGGTCACAATATTCCTGCTTCAAGTCATCCGCAATGATCTGCTTCGGTAACTTAGCACGAGAAGGCTTAGGAGTGCTCATCCAGTGAGTGTTAATCGTCTCCGTGCATCTTTCGAATGCGGAAGCATACATCCGTTCAGCTCGTTCTCTGGATTTGTAAATCATATTCCTGTGCACGGGGATCCCGAAGGCCTCACCAATGGCTGCCGGAGTAAGATTGGCAAGCACTTGGCCATCTGGTGACATGATCGACCGGTGTTCTTTCTCGTAGCAATTAGCACACTCCATCATCAGTTCCGAGCATTGAATGGCTGGCAGAAAACCAATACCGATATAGTCCGCTTCAACAATGTTGTGCTATGGTCGGCCCGATGACTTCCAATTCCAAACATCCCGCTTTTTAGTTGCCCCAGTTGATGAGCAGTGTTGCGTCCGCTGCTGTCTAACTTCAAATGAACTTTTGACTCGCATGAACGCCTTGCTCGCTTGATCACGTCAGCCTGATGCAATTCATTGTCCTTTCCAAGGTCCTCACCATCTCAGCTTCTTTTATTGAACTTCAACACTTAGAAAAGTTTCTAAGTAAATTTCGGTGGCTTCACTACTCAGCAACTCGAACTTTGCACCAGCAAGTGCGCACTTCACAACTTAGCACTCTTTAAATTCTCAACAACTTCTCTGCTTCAAGGCGTCCTCCTTAACTGGCAACTTCAACTAAGCTCAACCAAGACAAGCTCTAGCAATCAGCAAGTTCGAATTCAAGCTCTTAGCAATCAGCAAACTCAAGTCTTCAACCAGCAAGTGCGTCCCTTTTGGTTTCAGCTATGCCACTTCTCCAGCAACTCAAGGCGTCTCCTTCAGCTAGCCTCAGCAACCAAAATTTCGAACTCTTCAAGCAATTCACTGCAATGCTTCCCTTAGAGAAAATTCGACTTCTTCTAAGCTGTGAAAACAATTGAGAAACTTGTTCATTTTATAGCCAAAATCGAATTCTAGAAGGAGTTAATTTTAGCCAGTGCAATTAAACTCCACTACTCCACTTCAAGAATTCGAATTCTCCCTCTCTGGTATTTCTGACACTTGTCTCTCGATGTCCGAAATCTTGCTCTTCTAGAAACTTGACTTTGACTGGCATCTTTTGAATTCATTTTCGAAAATTTAATTAAATCCATCATTTTGATTCACCAGCCGGGGCTTAGTCACTTGAATTCCGAATTTAACTCTTCATCATCTCTGGAAAATTTATCGTTGAAGAATCCAATCCAAATTATCTAGGCAGTTCATCTCGAATTCATCATTCAGAGAAATTTACTTTGAAAAGTCATTTTATTCAAATTTGCCTTAGAGAATTTTAAATTTTCCCTTAGGAAAATTCACAATTTGAGCACTGATTAAATTCTTCATTGAAAAAGTGTCGGCGAAGTGCAAAAGATCTGGAAATCCATCTATCATCGCGAACGTCCAGTACCCAGAAGAAAATTTTCTTCAGAACACCTCGAATCCATGGGTACCCAACGAACGGGTTCATTTAATTTTTTGAAATTTGAACCTTAGAAAAAAAAATATTATTTTCACCATTTTAAATTCATTCTTCGCCTGTGATCATCCTGTGTTGTTCCAGTTCGAGGAATTTGAATTCATTTTGCATTATCATCCACTTCTGACTTCATCACTGAGAAGACTTTGCTCGTGCTTTGAAAAAAATTCACCACCTTGAGCTCTGGGCGTATTTTCTAAGAAGAAAATAATTTTGCCTTAGAAAATATTTTAATCATCACACTCTGAGAATTTTTCCTTAGAAAAATTTATTTGCTCACTCGCCGGTGTGGAAAATTTTAACTTCACTTAGCAAAATTTTACCCCTGCCTAGCACACTTTTATTTCTCACTTCACTCCACACTTGAAAATATTCATTTAAACCCAACGCCTAGGCAAAATTTTCCAACACTAAAAAAAAATTTCATTTTACTTGAGGCGCCTAGCACTTAGAAGAAATTGGAAACCACGCCTTAGCAATTTAATTCCACTACCTTGGAATATTTTCAACATATTACACTTTCAACGCCTAGCAAGTTTGTTTTGACTTCACACGCCTTAGGAAATTTTTCTAACACCTTATAACTCCCATCACCCTTGGCGCCTACCATTGTGGAGAACAACGCCTAGTATTCACCTTCTTTACCACGCCTTGGCAAAATTTTCATCTCATTTACCACCCTCAATTACCACTCTTATTCACTTTCTACACCTCAACTTGGGCGCATTTGAGCTAGGGAAGAGGATGACTCTTCAACTTCCGTTTTTTGTCTTCACATGCTTGTTTTGGGCGCATTTCACCCCTTGAGGAGGACGAATTCCTTTGACTTGTTGACCCTCTTCTAACTTGAGCGCATTTTTGTGTAGGTGGAGGATAAAGAACTTTGACTTTGCTTTGACTCATCTACAAATTGGGCGCATTTCACCCCCTGAGGAGGATGGGCGCATTTGGAGGGGTGAGGCGGATTTCTACACTTAGAAAAAATTTCAACCCTTTTCCTCTTCAAGGTGGGCGCATTTTGCTAGGCCAACAGGATGATATTTGTTGACTTCTTT
>VDFB02099982.1:0-41457 GCA_007258455.2 Sequoia sempervirens | reverse complement strand
GAATCTTTCATTTTTTTCTAAAAAATTTATTAATTTCTAGTGGAAAATCTTTCTTTTAAAAATAAATAAATTAATTTCATTGGATTTTTTTTTAGATTACTAAAATTTTGTAGAAAATATTGTGAATCTTGGTAAATAATAGGAAAGTATATTAATTACCATGATGAATCCTTCCATTTAAAAAAAATAAAATTCTTATGAAAAAGTAAGGGCCCAAGGATGGAAATAATTGATGGGATAAAGGTGTAGAATCTATAATATTTAGTTGCTACCACTTATTTAAAACATAATATAATGGTTATTGTTGCATTTTATGAGGTAAAATGTACCCACAACTTATAATACTCATGGGGCTTGACATTTATTTTAGACTATTGATCTCCACTGTGATCAATGATCCAAAAATAATTTTGGGTCCCATGAGCATTGCAAATCATGGTAACTTTTAACTCATGAAATACAGTGAGAGATGTTAGATTATATTCTAAATCAATGGTGTCAACTAAATATTGATGATATGAACCTAAAGTAACTAATAGGGTATGTGCAGGATCATGATGGGCCAAAAAGTGGTGATATGATGAGTATGTGTATGGTATGTGGCTGACAACTTTTTTTTATCCAAAATTGATGAAATGAAAAGGGATTTTAAAGGAGATTCTCAACTTTCCACCAATGTAAATTATGCTTTACTTTGAATTTAATAAATAATTATTATTTATTTTCTGTTTGAATTACGACTAAAGTCTTGATTGATAGGTTGATTGAAAAACATCTATAGCTTTCAAACGGTATCACATTTTTTGAATCTGAAACATGTGCAACATTCTATGCTTCACATGCTATAGGATTAAAAAAAATGAATTTCATGAGTTTTTGACCAAGTTAAGGTGGTCAGACATATAATTTTTTATATTTTTAAAAATTTGTAATAAAAAAATCATAATTAATTATTTACTTGGAAAAAAATTACAAAAAATATGCATCACATTGGGACATGAGTCCTCTACTTATATCTAAAATATTATTGTTAACACAAGGATTTTCACTTGAAGTTAAGCTGAAAATATTGATAAATCATGTGCACATGGGACTATTTTTAGGCTGTGGGTATCCTATGGTGAGAATAGACCTCCAAGTTTTGGGCTAGTTCCCTTTGGATTTTCTTGTAAAATTGGTTTTTCTAACAGAGGTAAAGGATAGAAGGACAAAGTAAAAATAAAACAGGAAAGTAAGGTGATTCACCAATTGTCAAAAAGACTTGCAACTTTGATAAACTTACAAAAAACTCAATAAAGCTATGTGATCACAACTCAGAAACTTATGCCCGCATAAATGATTCTAAGGTAAGGCTTAAATTTATGCTAAGAGTAAGGAAAACAATAATATTTTCACAAAATCCCTAAACATGAGACATAAAGCACAAACTGAGACCTACACTATGACATAATATCTTATGCATTCATTATTGGAGGAATTGATAAAATAATGAAAGAATTCCATATTTAATCCTGTAACTCATAGTAATTACTAAAGAACATAGAAAAATAGAGAAGGAAATAAGCTTCTTTATTGAGAAATAAGAAGTATCTGCATTACAAATATGTAGATCTCACAAGAAAATGAGTTACAAAGTGTGAATAATGCTCTCACAACAATCTCCAAACCAAGAACTAGAGAAAATAAGAAAGAAGAGAAGGATTTATAGAAAAGGCTCTCAAAATTCAAATTTGAATTTTGGCTCCAAGAAAAATGTGTTGTCCTTCCTTTCCTCCAAACAAGGCATGCAATTTCCAACCAACTCCAGCAAGAATTATCAAAGGTTGAACAACTTGGTGAGCCATATGCAAATGAAAACCCCTCCAAATGAGGCTCAAAACTGAATGTAACAAGCTGTCATATGCCTCAAAACACTCCTTGATTGATCTTCAATAAAATGGAACTCAAAACTATAGAACTCTTGATTTATCTCCAACATGTTGGCACAAATCTCTCAATCATCTCCAAGATCTATGCAAAGATTTTAAAGCTTTATTTGACTCCCTTTGACCATATAATGAAGGCACATTATCTTGCATTTGAAATATCATTTATTTTTAAAAGTGATTTATAATTATCACTTAGAAAATAAAGATTTACAATTGGACTAAAATGCAAAAACAAATAAAGTCCTATCTTTATTTTACATCTTATAGATAACTTTTATTTAAGTGGTTAACATTAATCACTTAAATAAAATTATTTAAACTTGTAAATAGATTCAAAATAAAAGCTTTAATAAAGCCAAACAAGGCTTAATGTGACTTTATCTTATAAAACTCAAAAAATAAAATGAAAGGCATAATGAAATGCCACGACTCATCAAATATGAATAAAGCTTTTAATAAAAGCTAAGGAAAAAATGCCTCCTCCATTGAACCTTTTAGGGTTCAACCCTAAATCAAATGATATCACTATTTCATTTTACTCTTGCTGAAGAAGAAGAGAGGCCGCCATGCTCAAACCCTAGCCACCATGAACATGGAGATTTCTGCCCTAGAAGTCTTTACTTGCAGATTTTGAAGGCCTCTGGAGATTGGAAGATGGTAAGCAAGCTCTAGTCATGAATCTGGCTCTTCATTTTCTCTCCTCTGTAAGCTTTTGAAGCTTCCAAAAGCCACGAATTTAAGAAATTTACTGATGGCTTTGTTCTTTGTTACTTTTTTGTTTGTGCTTCATTATGGCCACCATGAGAAACCCCTTAGGCCGAGTTTTGGAGATAGGAACTTTTGAATTCTATGCCACTCCTCTAAAGATATTTTGGAGGTTGCACACATAAAACATCTGGTAAGTCTAATTAAACTCGGATTTGGAAAAGAAATCCTTCATTTTGGAAGCTCCTTCAAAGTTTCTAAGTTTAAAAAAATTTCTGATGATTATTCTCTCTGAGAATCTATGTTGTCTGTGCTGGTCGCCATAAGAATTTTCTAGGCGAGCTTCTGTGGCTATATATTTTTCATTCATTAAATCTTCTGAAGCTTTACTTGGGCGTGGCCCTATACACTTTTTGATACTTTGTTCTTTGTTACTTTTTTGTGATTCATTATGGAGTGTTTTTTTTCTAGTCGAGGGTTTCATCTCATTCAACTGGGTATTAGTTTTTCTTGGTTGCCATGATGAACCATGGGTTGGCTTCTATATTGTATCTTCCATAGACTTTCTCATGCTAGGGTTTGATGAATCCCCATCTGTAGCTCCATTCCTTAAGCCGTGGCTATGAGATCCTTCACTTTGTTGTGTCAAAGTTTAAATGATATTCTCTACTGAAACTTCTCATAATTGCCTCCATGAAACAATGATTATGAAATGTAGTCCCTTGTTTGGATATTGATACTACTTACTAAGTCCACCTCCTTCGTACTTGACTCAAAACCACCATGTATTTGCAAACAGTTCACTTTGGAAGTATGCAACACTGTTATTATTTGCATTGTTTAAACAAATAGAAACAACAAGAATGAAAACATTGTATAACAACCATAAACATGAAGTCTAGCTTTGAAATAGAAAATTGTTTATTCCATTGCTTCAACTTCTCTATTGTAAAGAATAATGACTGCTCCCTAATGAATGCTTTTATGCTCGATCATTTTGCACTCCATATTTTTGTTGTTGTGGCTGTTACATGAAATCTTATACTTGGTATTCAAGACGGACATACTTCTGTTTGTACAATGACTGCTGGCTTGCATCATTATTCCTTTGATGTATTACAAATTTTTTGTAAATGACATATTGTTTACTTTTGACTCTGTAATTCTTGCTTCTGTTACTAAGTTGGAATTTCAACTGGTATTAGCAAATGATCTATTCTTAACACCTTGGATTTGTTGTTTCAAAATGAAGAAACACTCATCATTCTGTTGTATGTAATACTCTTTCCTGAAATTCTTTCACAAACGCTTCTTTTTACTTGATTTTCAAGATGGAATATTTCTGCCTTAACTGAAAAATGAATTTATGTTTGTTGTTCTACACTGCAAATATTCACAACATCTTTTGAACACTTTGCAAAGCATAACATTATTCTTCTCTCTGCTATGAGTTGAGCTCAACCCTTTTGGGAGCCACATTTAACCCCACTCATGTTGTAATTCAATAATCAACAACTTACATTTCCTACTTTTGCACATGAAACAAACAAGTAAGTAAAATAGTGGATCAATGATTTCTTTTATATGAGGCAGTTCTGGAACTTCATTTAATCTCACATATGTCTGACTCAGTTGATTTGATTTAATAACGAGTACAAACTATATTTCTGTTGAATTTCAACATGTTCTTGGATTTAGTGACCTGAGCTCTAACATAATTTTTTACAATCATTGTAGATTTTGGAACTTGGAAGAAAAGGAGCTGAAGACATAAAAGATTGAGCTGAAGCAATAAATCAACTATACATCAGCCTCCCAGGAAATGAAGACATGATCTCCTTTTTCATGTTTCACTTTTAGTTGTTCTTCAGTTGTATAGTTTTTACTTCTTGTTGAATCCAGTCAACTGAGTCTACCCATAGCTTGTGTGGGATCACAGAACATATTTCTCAATAAATCAACTGCTCATGATATGTAATGACTTATGTATTTTTCTGAGTTTATTCCATTTACACAATCTGAAACAATGAAATTGGAATTGGTTGAACACATGTTCTGTAATCATAATGAATGATTTATGTTTCTATTCTATACTGCAATTCTTTTATGATAATCAACAATAATAAATATTGCAAAAAAAATAAAGACTTTGTACTTCAATCCTTTTGAATTTTTTCTTTCTTAGTGAACCTTGTTCATCGACTTGTTTGAATTGTTCAACAATTTATCTTAAACTGTTTGAATGATTTGAACAAATCAATGGAAAAGTTAACTGATTCATTTTGAAAGCAAGGATTCACTAGATGACTCAAAACTTTTATACCCCAACAAATAAAATTCATTAAATTCTTACTAATTTTAAGCCAGAGGCTAAAAATTGGTAACAATTATAAAAAAATATTATTATTTTATTGTGGTTAGGGTGGTTAGACAAACACCTACTTCTTGTTTTTTCCCTAAAATTTAAGTACTACTGCATTGAAATTTCAAATTTTCACCAAATAGATTTAAAACCCAAAGAGTTTAGAAACTACATTCAATTTGATACAAATTCTATTCTTACATATTTTTGAAATAATATAGATAACTTATTCAAATTTTACGTCAAGTTGCCTAACTCTAATTTTTCTAATTTTTTTGCCACTTAAGGGCCTATTTTTTCCATGATGATCCTACATATACCCAATAATTATGATATACTATTGGAGAACTAACTTAGATTTCTAAAATAACTTATAAAATTTAGGTGAATCTGATATAATAATGTATTGAATATTATGCTAAATTTTTGAGTTAGAATGTTTAATACAATAAGAACTTTGGGGATTTAAATAAGACTAAAATGAAATTTTGTAAAAATGTTGTGATTTAGATTACCTTACAACTTGAATAGTCAGCCAAATCTTGATTCTCAAATTTTTAACTATTAGCCAACTAGTGAATATTTAGAAGGCATACTAAGATAGCAGAATTTGAAAATTTAACACAAGTCCTTAGGAATTTAAACACAAAATCCCCTATTCTTATATTTTTTGTATTTTTGTAATTTTTAACAGATTGGTAGGGACATCGGGCTGATGAAGAAAAACACAAGTAAAATTTGACCAAAGGAGACCCTATTGAACACACTATAGTTTTGAGAGGGGTGAATCAACATATATTAAAACTTAACCATTCCCATTTGCATATTAAACATCACATCACGTTAACTAAAAGAAGAGAAGAAATAAAAACATGCACAACACAAGGACACCAATAATTTTACATGGAAAACCTGATGAGGGAAAAACCATGTTGAGAGTTAACTCACAATATATGAAGCTCACTACTTAAAAAAATTACAATATTGCTTAAGTCTCATTGCCTAAGGACTTGTATACTAAGGTGCACAACCTTAGGGCAAGGTACAAGGACCTGATGAGACTCACTATCTCAAAGCAGGATACACAAAAAATATAATGAGAAACATGAACATGAACTGCTTATGAAAGAAGCATCCAACATATGTTAATGTTGCAGTCCCCTTTTTACACAATTATTCTATCATAGATGCACACTTCAACTTTAATTTATTGCCCAATTTCAATTCACCATACACTCATTCCTTTAAAAATGATTTTGATCTTCTATAAATATACTTTGTAACAACTCAAAACATCAATCAAGTCAGCTCTAAGATGACCTCTAAAATGAAACATGTGAAACAACATAGGTCAACTCCAAACATATACATTATGAAAAGAAAATGAGTTGTGGATCAACACACGAACTGACAAGACCAAAAACCATCTCAAGGCATCCTCCAAAGCAAGATTAACTAATCAGGACCAACCACATATGAAGGGAACAATCTTGTCAGCCCAAACAATGACAACACCATCAAAGTTGCCAATTGTTCAACTTTGCACCACCAGGGAGAGACCAAAAAAATTATGTGGACCAAGATAAGAACTGTATACATTAAATCGGTTGAGACAATTAATTAATTAAATACTAGTTATTTAATTAATGAACTCCTTTGATTCATCTACTTATAAATAATTTCTCAATTTATTTATATAGTTCACACTTTTTTAAATTCTTCATTCTAAACCACATTCTTCTAAATTTAATTAAATAAACAAATGGCTATAGTTTGTTTTTATTTAATTAAATATATTCTCACTAAGTTTGAATAATTTCAAATTCAAAATTAGTCACATGTCTACAACACTTTTTGGCCATGTCATCAAATGTCACATGTAATTAAATATGACTAATATTTAAATTACATTTATCTTCAACAAACTTTTAACACATGACTTATTCCTCACACACTTTATTCCTTCATCCATTTGGCATGTTGCCTTTGGTCAAGCGAATGTCCTCCTTGATTCTTCTATCTCCACCATTCATCCCTCATGTTTGAATCTGGACCGTCGATCACTGCCACATCACAAGATGCTTTGAAAATACTATAAATACAACCATTTGCTACAACATTTAACATCACTTCTTTTAGCAAACTTATTATGTAGGAATAGCTTTGGAGCATTGGAGCATTTATAATTTGATCATTTAGCATTTAGCAAGTTGCATTGTTTTGTCATTCTAACTTAAAATCATGTCTTAGTTTGTAATTGCATTTTAGTTTATCATATCAATAGTTAATATTTGAGCACATATAGAATCATTTTAGATTTTTATGCAACATTTGTATCACATAATTTAGCATCATTATCCATTTGTCATATCACCATTATCATTTGCATCATGCAATTTCATGTAGGAACTTAGATTTCTTTCATTTTGAATAGCATCTTGTTTCTCAAGTTGTCATTCTAACAATCATAGTGCATATATAAAATCTGAGAGCCAAATGATTTAATGAATCCTTGAGAATAGAGAACAATGGAACATTTTAAGAGATTTTTTTGATGCAAATAGATTATTTCTTCAATTCAAATATTTAATATAATACGTCTTATTGATATTTTTGTTGATTTACTAACTCTCCCACATTTCACACATACATAAAATGGTGCCCATTATGGGGCACAACCCCATTTTTAACAATTTTCTAGAAAAGTTCTTGTGAACAGGCTGGACATGACGTTTTGGCATGACCATGAGTTCTTTCAGCGCATACGAAAAAATATTTTGGCACATTTGACAACTATTTTAGCGCATTCAACTTTTGTTATGGCACATACAACATTTCTTTCAACACATTGAGCAACTATTTTATCGCATACATGGAGTCTTTCAACGCTTTCAATCAATACTTTAGCACATCCATTAGTTATTTTAGCACATTTATTAGTTCTTGTAGCGCATACATGATTTCTTTTGGCCCATTAAATAGTTCTTTTATCGCATTGGAATGATATTTTAGCACATTGGATGACTGTTTTAGCGCATCTATTTAAATTTGCAAAATCTTAAAAATCTGAGAACTAATTGGTGTTTTTTTCTTGCAGGTAATTTTATATGCTGGTCAAAGACAATCTTATCAAACTACTGATGATTTATGTAGGGGCTGGAGTTGTTTAATTCTTTCTTTTGATTAAGATAGGCATCTAGCTTAATTAAAAGGTTAAAGAACACCATATTTTATGTGCTTGATGAATGGTAAGCATATGCTCTCCCCTTAATTGGGTGACCAAAAAGCCAGACCCATTCTTTTTTATTTTGTTTTATCCATAGAGGGCTTTCCTTGTGGGAAAAAGTAATCACCCAAGGGAACGACCCAATAGGTAACACACTAAAACCAAGCGACTTCCAATCAGGATATAAATGTGGGTACTTGAGGAAAGTTCAATTATCACAAGGATTGTTTCGACAAGAAGGGCAACAATGGTCTCTTGCTGAATGGATGATCCCCCATGAATGAAATGATATACTAGAACCCTTTGTTATAGCAAGCCAAAATCCTTATTCTATTTACTGGTGCAAAAGGTCTAACCTTTGAAGTTGTCCCACATTTTTGCGGCTTTTAGTAGAGATGAGAACTATGCCATGGGAGATTCATGGGTACTGAAGCTTGTTTTCCTCGTAGAAGTGAGTGTCATGGAGGGGAGCCAGTGGGTTCAAGCTTCTAATCATCTGCTAAAATTAGGTGCAACTAGAGTAAAATACAAGTGGGAATCCAATGAATATTGTCCTACACAAGCTTAAGTTGTACATGTTTGATGTTTTTTACCAATGTGTTTTTAATTTTTTTTTTTTAAAATATCATATTGGAAGTGAAAACCTTGATTCAGAAAACATCCTTTGAAACAACCAATTCTCTAACTAGAAAATTAGAAAAATCAAACAAACTTGCAATAAATTGTGACATTTTCCCAATTCAACGCATACAAGCTCTGTTTTAGTGCATTTGTGCAATGTTCCAAAGCATTCATCCTCTGTTCCAACACATTTAGTTAGTATTATAGCGCATCTGTGCAATCTTCCAGCGCATTCATTCTATATTTTAGTGCATATGTGCAATATTTTAGCACATTCGGGCTCTGTTTTAGCACATCCAGTAAATGCAAAACCCGAGAGTTAAATTTATCCCCTATTTCATAGTTTGAACCAAAACTCAAAATCTTTTTTAGTCCAAAATCATTCCTTAGGTACCACAGAGTCTAAAATTGTTAAAAATAACCTCTACAAGTGGAATTCTCCAACCTAAACCAAGATCTAACATCTCAAAGTGCCTAAATCATCAAACTTATCATATCTTTGATTATTAAGCCTAGTTTCATCATCAGGGTTTATCATCCTTTCATCACGAAACAAATCTATATAATCAAATCAAACTTAGTCTCAACAATAGAATTTTTCATTCTATTTGACTTAGTTTTAATCTTTGGCACTCTTCCAAACAAAGATCAAAGTTTAGTTAAAGTATAACACTTGTATGCCCATTCAAACAAGGTTACAAAAGCAAAGACTCAAGGAAAAAGAACTTGAAACACAAAACATCAAAACACAAAACATTGGAACTCAAAGCATTGAAACTCCAAACATCAAAACTCAAAACATCGAAACTCAAAACAATAGTGATACTAAAAACACCATGGCTGAAGCTGAAGAGAATATTTTCCATGGAATCCACAACAATGAAGGGGAAGAAATAACTGAGGAAGATATCCAAAATGTTGAACAAGATCCAAATTTCCACAAGTGCTTAGAAAATATTTTTGAAAGAAATGGGGAAAAATATCTCCTAATGTTGGTTAAACAAGGTGTCAAATTGCCTGATGATTTTGATGTTAATCAATTGAAAGCACCTCCCAAAAAGCCTAAAAATGATACATAACAAGTGGTTTCCCTAATTCATCAAATGAAGAACCTTCAACAACAAATTCTTGATATTCAAAGGGGAACCTCAAAACGATACTTGATCCGAGACATCTGTCCATATCCTTTTGATCAAGATATCCACATAATTCCTTTTCCCAAACATTGCAAATTCCCAAAGTATGAAAAATACAATGGTAAAACTGATCCAATGGATCATGTGAGGGAATTTAGAACCATGAGTCTTGAATTTGCTTGCAAAGAAACTTATTTGATGAGATTGTTCCCACAAAGTCTAGGTGGACAATGCCTTGAATGGTTTTCCAAACTCGCACCACCAATTAGAACCTTTGAAGAATTGGTTAACAATTTTATCACCCAATATTCTTATAGCATTCAACATGATATAACAATGAAAGACCTTTGCAACTTGAAACAGAAAAAGGGTGAATCGTTCCTCACTTTTCTACAAAAATGGAGAAGGTTATTTGTGAGGTATTCTCATCCCATACCTGAAAAAGAAACGATGGAAATATTTATTGATAACCTAAATGACGAGATGAGCTATAGATTGGAATTGCAATGTCCACCTACATTCAAAAAATTGATTGAAAATGGAATAAAAATCAAAGAGGCTTTGGTCAAGAGAGGAGTCATCAAAATTTACAATGAAAACAACTCATCAAATTCCACCAGCAATTACAACAGTGGTGAAAAACCAAAGTTTTGGCAACAAAACAAGAATGTGGGTAACAATGGTGGCACAGTTAAAAAACAAAATGAAAAACCTGTATTCAACTTAACAACAACTGCTACCTGTTGATGTGTGTTTTATCATCCACCAAACATTCAGAATAAAAATGTCCAAAGACACTTTATCCTCTCTTGAAAAACCACCGCGTATGCTAAGATTGCAAAGAAGATCATATGGCGATTCCAAGGTTTCGTTAGTCGGGTCTCGACGTGTGGATAAGTTCAGTGGTCGTTGTGATTTGCTGGTAATGAACAAGGGGACTTACGTAAGAATATCTTTGCAAGTTCAGGACTTAGGAGATGTATCATTGAGGGCTCTTAGTTAGGACTTTCAATGGATCTCAAAAAAATGGCAAAAGAATAGGGTTTAGAGAGTCTAATCTAAGCCTAAGAAATCAAGAGACAGTAAGGACTTGGTGAAGCGAAATAAACCACATTTTGTTTCGCCTCCTGTTGGACAACATACGCAAAAATGGGTGCAATCTTCAAAGGGGTTGTGAGAATGATATTCAAACCTTGGATAAGGTTGAAGTTAGGCTTCCACACTTAGGAGCTCAGGCTAACTTTACGCATCGGATGAAAATCATTCATCCGAAGAAAGTATGAGCTACACTTCACCAATGAGTCGATACGATCAATCTTTCATTCAATTAACAACTTTTCAAAGCAAATTCTATTTAATCTAACTTTAATTCTAATCTATGGCGGAAGATAATATGTAACCTCGCTTACTATTCAACAATAAGAAGTGATTCAAGGCAAATCATGCTCAAGAGCTTTTATCATTCAAAATAGTCTCAATGCGACAATATACATAACAAGTCTCCACACAAAATGAAAATGAGAGAGCACTAGTTTATATAGAGCTCCAAAAATGAAATAGACGGCCGAGATTTAAACAAGATTAACGGCCCAGATTGTTACAACCAAACCCTAATTAGGGTTTCCCAAAACAACAAGAGTTATCCATCAGAAAACTATCAGAAAAGTGGCAGTTCCAGCTATAATCAAGGAGAGGCGTCCTTATCCATTTGAGTAGCATTGTGCTTGGCGAATCTGGACACTACGGCAATGACTTCGTCCATCGTGACAGGAGGTAACATGCTGATCCGGAATTCTAGTCCGTCCAACTTCTCGGCGCATCTGGCAAAGGTACTTTCCCAATCTGCCTCCTGCTTCTCAAATTCCTTTCGAATGGATGAGAGTCTTGCCACTCTCGTGAAGTCCTGCTTCGAAAACGGTCCAGTGGTCGAGAAGAAAGTTTCTTGAACTTTTTGCTTCAGTCTCTCTAACTGCATGTCGTTCTCCCGGATGACTTCACAGTCGAACACATCTGTAGTTATCATGCACATCTTCTCCTGGATTTTCCTCACCTTTTCTTCAATTCCAAGCCCATCGATTCTCGCCTTCTCCAATACTTCTTCTCTTATTGTCACTGCCCAAAACCAGTGATGAAAATCATATGTTGCCCCTGCAGCGATCACCCTTTTATCAACTAACTCCTCCCTCGGAGTGCTCTTCAAAATTCTAAGGCTTGGAATAAGCCTTTCTTGCATATCCGGGATACCATCCCATGTCTCTGCCATATCCATCAACCTAGAAAGAAACGAAGAAGTTCGTCCATAAGCAAGCGCCAACCTCTCCATGAACAAGGACGCTTCCGTGCCTTCACTTGCCATCCAGTCTTGTGCTTCCCTGGCCGTCACCATTCCGTGCTCGACTTCCCTAGTCACCTCCTGTGATGAATTGAGGAGAGGAGGAACGGTCGCATTGCCCTGATCAAGCGGCTGGGTCAAATGTTGTATATATTCTTTGAGACGTTTGACCTCCTTTTTATATTCTTTCTTCTTGGTCACTTCCTTTTCCAGTCTCGCTTTAATGGTCGAGACGGAATTATCTAACTCTTCTACTTCCTGACCTTTCGAGGTCGGACCAAGGTCAACAGTGGTGATAGCATACTCCTGCGGAGTGATTTCGTCCTGTGGCTTGTCCACTGTAGGTACTGCAATGTGCACGGAACGGTTACCTGTATCGTTCCTCTGGATGGTGGAAAACTTCTTGGCGGGCTTCTTGGTAGCAACTTGTTCTAATCTTGCCAAGAAATCGGCAGTATCGTCCTCTTCTTCCTGTTGAGCCTCAGCAGGCACCTGGATTTTCATTCTTTCCAACAGCCAGTCTGGAATGGTCGACTGTTCGATGCCATCCTCTACTTGAACTTCCTCCTCATTCGGAACATCCACTATCCCTCTGAGGGCAGAAATCATTCCTTCCTCTAAGTCATTGTCCCGGGCTTCTATGTCATTGTCTGAACCTAAAATCTCTGTGCCTGTTGGTGATGCAGGCTCTTCATCATCTAATTGGATAGGTTCATTGTTCACTTCCTGAGCTGCAAGAGGTTCGAGCATCTCAACCAAGGAGTCGTCTATATTAGCCACCAAATGGTCAACATTCCTGGACGCCGCTGACCGAGAAGGTCCTCCTTTATGCTTCTTGGAAACAGGTTCTGCACTTGGCACTATTTCTTTTCTTTTCTCTCCGATACCGGCCATGTCTTGATGGGATGCCCCAGCATTAGAGGAATATGACTCTGATTCGCTCAACAGATCATATGTGAGCGTGATTCCTTTTTGTCTCAATTCCTGAACATGATCATCAACCCACCACTGAGAATATTTCGTCACTGGCCTCATTAGGGTGGCTAGGTCTGCGTGCTCTGGCTCTGACCATTTTACTGGAGGGAGAGGTCGGCTTTCCTCAAAGCGAGGCTGGACGTGGTTTCCATCATCCTGAAGCTGATCAGGCACTCGACAGAACTCAATTGTTCTCATGAAATCCAAGGACATCCTGGACCACATCTTCCATCTGACCTCATATTCATCCGCAACATTTGCCCAATAATCCTCCAGCTCCGTTCTGTGCTTATATCTTCTTCCTTCCACTGTCCGGATGTTATGATGTGGGTCATAATTGACCCTGGACTTGTATGCCGTGAAAGGGTACCATTGGATCTCCAACCGTGCACTCTCAGCTGCTTGGGCGGATGGGCAATACTCTAGCATGTTCCTGATGAAGAAAGGGAATGTGACAAACGCTTTCTTGGTCGGCCTCTGAATATTCTGGTACTCTTCTAATTGTCTCAAAACCTCGAGCAATACCATCCGATTAGTCAGATAGATAGGCAATTTATAGGGATTTCTAGTAAATCCCTGGATCCTAATATATGTGAATTTAGGGAACTGGATGAACCAAGACCCATATTTTTTGATAAGACTTTTTTCTTCATGGCTCCGCCTTTGGTGCACTCCTCCCTGAAGTTTTCTGGTGATATGCATTAGGAATGCATCATGCACCCTCCTGAAGTGAGTCTTCTCCTTCAACTAGAGCTGAGGATAGCAGTCGTAAGGCTTGAGCTCGTTCTCTCCGTTGCCAATTTTTCCTTTGCAGATCAATCCTGGATATTTGTATGATCTGGCCAACAGGTATATCACATATGAACTCATGTGAAAAGACTTGGTCTCTTCAAGGTTGATCAGTTGCTCATGGAGGTTGTCACTTATCATTCGTGACCAGTTGAACATTTTGACTCCATAGGTGACTTCGTCGATGAAGTAGTACATCCAGCTCTCAAAGAAGGCGCCCTATGGATTGCCAGCTATTTTGTTAAGCATCAGCACAATATCTCCAAAATCTTCCTTGAAATCCGTGCGGCGAGGTCTCTTGGGCATCTTCTTGATTGATGGTTTTGGCTTGTCCATCCACACCTTGTTGACTGTGGTGGCGCACAAATCTGACTTGCTGTCATATAGCATTTTGGTTTCTTCTTTGGTCTTATAGACCGTTCTTGAATGCTCAGGGATGCCAAAGGTTTCTTGGATTACAACTTCGTTCAAATGTGCCAAGACTCGTCCGTCAGGGGCGATGATCTGTCTCTTTTGGGCATCATAATGGCGAGCACATTCCACCATTAACTCTGCACAATCCATTGCCGGAGGGAATCCAGCTGCTTGGAATATCCCGTTTCTGACCATTCTTCTGGCTATTGCCGTGGGAAGTCCCTTCTGACCGTATACTCTTTGCTTGAATTCGTCAAAGTCCACATGTCCGAGGTCAGTGTCCATGACATTTTTCCACTTTGAGATGACCTTGGTCTCCTTCTGGGCACCCTTGTTGGCGAACTTCATTTTCAGCTTCCTTGATGATCTGTCCGCCGTGTTCGTCAACCTGTAATCATAAAATTAACATTAATATAAAGACCTTTAAAATAATTTAAACCTCGTGCCTTGGATTCGAAAAATAACTTTCAGCTGTTCAAATAATTAAAATATTGCGAAAAAGCAAGCTGAAAGTGACTTCGATGGAGTTGAAAATTCTTGCCAGAACTTCGTCAAGATGACAGGGCATAAAAGATAGCAAATTTAATTGATCAATCACCAAACCTCAGAGAAGGATCGTTAAATGAAAATCAGATTTAAAAATCTAATTTTTTTGAAAAGTGCGCCCCTCTTCAAGAAGAATTCAGCTTTGAATAAATCTCTTTTTCTCTTCCCGTGAAAAATTCCTCAACATAACACTGCTTCTCTCTCTGGGAAAATTCGACTTTGCTTATGGACGAATTAATTGCCTAACAATTTCGAGAAAGAATAAATTTCTCTTCAGCTGTGTGTGAAAAAATGAGTTGCTGAAACTCATTATAATGCTGAAGGATTGAATTTAATTTAGCAACTGCCATATTCTTTCTCGATCCTCGATTTGTTTTCATTTTCCAAACAGGCAACTTTCCTTTTATTTTCCGACAAGGCTCAGTCCCGAACTTATCCGGACAAATCTCCTTGATCTTCAAAAATTCAGTTTTTTTATTTAATGCTTATCTTTGATTTTTCGAATTTTTAAATAAACGTTAAATTTTTTTATTAAATTCGTGATGAATTTAATTTTTCTCGCTGGATTTCATCTTTGCCTGGCATACTTCATTTTCTTCTGATTCGTGTCTGGCAAATTTGATTCCGTCCAAGGTATTTTTAAATTCCAAATAGTTGAGAATTAATTATTAAAATATTAAAATATTTTAATTAATTCCAACCCGTTCGTCTTGGACCCATGGCTATCTCGATTGTTCTTCCGTTTTTCTTGGCTGAGAGTGTATTTTCCGATTTCGTCCTTAATTTCGTCTAGCCAAACCAAAATTCAAGCCATTCCGTCAAAGATTTCATTGCCAGATCCTCATTTTTCTTTGCCGAAGCGAGATTTTAAGCTTCTTTTGCTCTGCCAAAGTCAAATATTTCCTTGCTCGGTCAAATTTTTTAGGCAATATCCTTGTCCGAATGTCTTTGCCGGTTGAATTTTCCTGACGTCTGACATATTCTTCATCCTTTTGGTCAAGGACGATCCTTCCTTTCCCTTTACCTCGTGCATTTTTCTTTAGCCAAAGTTGACAATTTCTTCGCCTTTTCCATACTTAGGCAAATTTTGCCTCTTTTTCCCTCATCGTGTTAGGCATATTCCGTTCCATTCTTCGCCATATCCCAATCCTCTTTAGCATTTGTCCTTTCAATCTTGGCAGTTGTCCTCTCAAAAATGTCCGGATGTCTAGCCGAAATCTTCATTTCTTATCCATTAGCCTCTATACTTAGGCGAATTCTCGAACTTTTCTTTGGATTTGGCCTTGACACTTAGCCAAAAATCTTACCATCTTATCATCTTGGGCGGACTTCCTTGGCATCTTGGACGAACGTCATGGATTTCTTTAGCACCTTGCTAACTCTTTCCAAGCATATGGCGGACTTTGTAAGTCTTTAGGACGAGCACCATGGGATATCCCTCTTTTCTAGGGCGAATTCCCTTAACTTCTTAGCACTTATTCATCATTTTATCCCTTTGGAAAGGATTTTCCACCTTTCATACTTAGCAAATTTCAAAACTCTCCTTAGCTAGGCGCCAACACTTAGCAAATATGTTGATTTTTCCTTACTTTCATGCCTAGGCGGACTTTCAATAGTCTTCAGCCAAGTCCCACCTTTCAAGGGCGGACTTCCTTAACATTTTGGATGAGCTTCCAAGCACATGGCGGACTTCTAGCCTTCTTTGGACGTGCATTTTATATGCTGGGCGGACTTTGGAAGGGATAAGGATGTCTTCAAGATGCAAGGGCGGACTTTAGAGCATGCAAGGACATCAAAGGCGGACTTCAAAGGGGTCAAGGATGTGCTTCATGATGCAAGGGCGGACTTTGAAGCCTTTTTGGACGTCTCTTTTAGTGAATGGCGGACTTTAGAGGGGTCAGGGATATCTTTCTTGGCATATGGCGGACTTCATAGCGTGCATGGACAAGGATGGCAGACTTAAGAAGGTCCAAGGATAATCATCCAAGCACATGGCGGACTTCCTTGGTCTTTTGGACGTGCTTCAAGATGCAAGGCGGACTTTGAAGGGGTCAAGGACGAACCTCAAGATGCAAGGGCGGACTTTGGAGCATACATGGACATGCATCTTAAGCTTAAGGCGGACTTTGAGACCTCTTTGACATTTTTTTTTTATCCTTCCTCAATCCTTCTTCCATGGCGAATTCTCCAGATTTGAACAGATTTCTCACAAACTTCACCATTTTTGATTTGATTTTCACGATTTCACCTTCAGATCTGATTGATCTTGACTGGTTTTGACTGGTTTTTCCAGATTTTTGAACGTTTTTGGTCTGATTTTCATGTTTTTTTGAACTTTTTTTGCAAATTTTTCAAATTTTACTTTTTGATTTTCTGAGAGTTCTGGTGAGTTTTTCGAACTTCTGAGTGCGTTTTCAGAACTCGGGACCCTTCTAAAAATAGAAACTTTCCAAAAATAGAAACTTTCTAAAAATAGAAAAAGCAACCCTAAAAAATAGGGAACCCTGTTTGGTCCAAAAATGCCAAAAATGAAAAATCGAAAAAGCAACCCTTTCCTAAAAAATAGGAAGTCTTAGAATTGGCCGAATTCACAGTCGATCTTCGTCTCTTGGGCCTTCTGAGCACTTCCATGATGTCTACGCACTGATTCAAACATGAATTCCTGACTTGGCTTTGATAACTCTTGGCGAACTGACTGGAAACTCTAAGCAAAGTGATCTCTCGTAACCGTTGCAAGGAGACAAAACCCTAAAAACTAGCAGGCAACTGGGGGTCCCCATCAACGATGGGACGATGTGTGAAAAGGTCACAACATCTGGCGACTCCACGTGGGGAATGTTCCTGAACATTCCAAAGATAATATTCACTTCAAATCCGGAATCTCGAACTAATTCTACCTAACTTGTCGCTTGACCAAGAAGAATACTCAAAAGGGAAGAGAAGTCCTAGACTGTATCAAGGTATCTTATCCTTCAGTTATAAGTGTGTGCACATGGGTTCATTCCTGTCTCTTAAGACCAACATGACTCTTTGGTTCTGTGATGGCTTTTCAGTGTATTTTTGGGTCTTAGCTCCAAAAGCATCCTTGGATAGAGCCTCGCTGCCAGCGAGCGTCCATAGCCCCGGCGAGGTTATCTGCTATAATGTCACGGAGATTGCTCTACTTCCGGCGATTTATTTCTTTTTGTTTTGATTTCTTTGGTACACCTGTAGAGATTTCCGCACACCCAAAAAACCAAGTGTTTTGATTTTTCATTCTTTTCTTTTGATTCATTTTGATATTCTTTTCTTTTTTCATATATTTCCACACTTTGGTCTGTAAGCAGTGAAGCTCACCTGGGCTTGAGCATTATAGTGGCGCTGAAGCAAGACTTTTGATTACTTTCTAGCCAACAACTTTACCTAGGAGACCACACTGACTCAGAGAACTCTTTAAGTGTGTTAAAATGTAATAACTGCAAGATTCGATATCAGGACACAATAGATGACTTCCTTCCCAGTCAAGTACTACCCTCGACCTTAGGACACTTTAGAAATAATTAATTCAGAATTCATAGATCTTCCACAAATGCTTACCCGAGGAATATTCACAACCTTCCTTAGCAAGGTCGAGCCAAAATGTGTGTGTGTTAACAACACCACCCTTCTCGCGGAATGGGACACCCTCCTTATTGAAAGCAAAGTGAAACGAAAGCAAACGGAAAGCCAACAACTAATCTAAGAAAACAAAGACAACTATTCTAAGGAAAGCGAGGAAAACAACTAATCTAAAGAAAGCAAAAAAAACAAAAACCCGAAAGCAACTACTCTAACTATATACAAGCAAGCTCCATCAAGGAACTCAGGGTTGAAAATAATGTTTCAGAAATTGCCCGTTGACGGGCAGTGGGAGGTCTTCCCCTGTCAAGGTCTTCAACCTGAATGCATTCTCTCCTAATATCTTAGCAATCTGAAATGGTCCCTTCCATAAGTTGTCAAACTTATCATGATCTCCTCTTCGTTCGTGGGCTTTATCCCAATATAGGACCAGGTTGGATATTCTGAAAGACTTTGTTGTAGCACGTTTGTCAAACCATCTTTTGACAATTCCTTGGTGTTTGGCAAAATTTTTGAGAGCTTGATCTCTCTGTTCTTCTAGTAGTAGCAATTGTGATAGACGAATCTGCACTCTATCATCGGGGTCTAAATATTCGTGCATAAATCTGAGTGTCGGAATCCTCAATTGGATGGGAAAGACAGGGTCTTGCCCATAAACTAGGTGATATGGAGAGGTTCCCAATGATCTTTTGGCTCTAGTCCTGTCTGCCCATAGAGAAAACCTGAGTTGGGAATGCCAATCTCTCGGATTCTGATCTAACAGTTTCTTGATGACGTTGAGTAGATTCTTGTTCGTGGACTCTGCCAGTCCATTACCCTGGGGGTAGTAATTTGAAGAAAATTTTAATGCAATCCCGTAATCAAAGGCCCAATTTGAAAACTTCAATGAGGTAAATGCAGATCCATTGTCACAAACAAGGGCCTTGGGGCAACTGAATCTGGTGATGATATGCTCTTCTAAAAACTTGATGACTACATCTGTGGTACAATTCTTCAGTGCCTACGCCTCAGACCATCTGGTGCAATAATCTGTTGCTGTCAAAATATAACGATGTTGTGCTGAAGATGGTGGGTTTATCATGCCGATAAAATCAAGTCCCCACATTGCAAATGGTTTCACTTCCGTGATCGGCTGTAATGGCATAGCGGGATTCCTTTCACGTGTGGCAGTAATTTGGCAGGTATGACAAGTTTTTGCATGTTCGTATGCATCTTTGAACACAGAGGGCCAATAGTACCCTGCTCTTAAGATCTGGTAAGCTGTTGCCTGACTTCCTCCATGTCCTGTCCCGAACTTGGAGTGGAAGTGTTCCATAATCCTCTTTGCTTCATCATTTCCTACACATCTTAAGTAAATCCCCTCATGATTCTTTCTATGGAGGATTGAGCCCTGGAGCATATAGCGTTGGCATTTGAGCCTAAAGGCTCGCTTTTGTGCAGGATTCATTTGTGCAGGATACTTGTGATTTGTCAAGTATGCAATGATATCGTAGTACCACTCTTTTGGGGGAGTGTCTATCAATACATATGTCTGTTGTACTAAACTAGGCCCTTCAATGGCCATCGTCTGAGCTAGAGCTTGTCCGCAAACCAGCTTCATCGGCTGCAACTCAATATCGTACTCCTGGATAGTGGCGACCCACTTTCCTCTTCTTTCTCCTAGCTCATTTTGCATTAAAAGTGCCTTAACAGCTGCATCAGGAATGATGGTGAAGACCTTACTTCTCAAAATATAATGCCTGAATTTTTTGATGGCCTTTACCAGTGCATAGGCCTGCTTCTCGACACTTGGATATCTTAATTTGGCATCTTTGAGCGGTGAGCTCATGAAAGCTATGGGATGTTCATCCCTCTCTTCTGTCCTCTGAGTTAACATCACTGAACAGGAATGTTCTGATGCAAAGGAGTATAAGTAGAAAGGCTTCGTGTAATCTGGGCTAACCAAGACAGGAGCATCAGTGATAGCCTGCTTGAGTTCTTCAAATGCTTTCTTTGTCAGCGTGGTCCACTCCATTTTTGCATCCTTTTTTAACATCTCATTCAAAGGTTTTACTATTTCGGCAAAATCGGTGATAAATTTTCAAACAAAGTTGATCTTCCCAAAGAAAGATCTCAATTCTTTTTGGCTGGTAGGCAAATGAATCCTTGATATTGCCTCTACTCGTTCAGGATCTATCAATATCCCTTTTTCGGTGATCAGGTGACCTAGCAGTTTGCCTTCGGTGACCCTGAAGATGCATTTCTTTGGATTTAAGGAAATCCCATACCTTTGACATCTTTGAAACACTTTCCTCAAGTTTTCTACATGGTCCTCTCTCTTTTTTGAGAACACTGTCAGATCATCCATGTAGATGATTATACACTTCCCAATCAAATCCCGGAAGGCAATGTCCATGGCCCTCTGAAATGTGGCTTCTGTGTTAATTAGCCTGAAGGGCATTCTTTTATAGGCGAAGGTTCCCCATTTGGTGGTGAACGCTGTTTTCAATCTGTCCTCATACTCTACTAGGACCTGGTTATACCCCGAATATCCATCCAAGAAGGACATCATTCGTGAACCATTAATGATCTGTAGCACTTCGTCAAGCGATGGCAGTGGGTAATTATCCTTTTCAGAAGCTCTATTCAAATTCCGGAAATCCACGCATAGCCTGATTTCTCCATTTTTCTTCCGTACTGGGACGAGATTGGCGACCCACGTTGAGTGGCGTACTGGGAAAATGATTCCTGCTGTCAATAATTTCTTTACTTCTTGATCGATCAGTGGTTCCAGCAATGGATTAACGGGTCTCTCGCGCTGCCTGAAAGGCTTACTTCTTGGCTTGAGCGGAATTGTATGTGTGATAATGGAAGTATCATAGGTCTTCAGGTCTTCGTAGCTCCATGCTATGACGTCAGGGAACTGTCTCAAGCTCTGAATGATTCCCATCTTTTCTTCAGGCGTGCAAGTCTTTCCTATGCATACATTTTTAACTTCATGCCCTGATCCTAGGTTCACTTTCTCATACTGATCACCTTCAATCCTTCGGCTTTTCATCTGATCAATTTGATCCTGATCAAATATTCTCTCTAATTGTATCATCCCCCTTGGAATGATATTTGTCTTTAAGTTTAGGATACCATCCTCATCAAACTCGGCTTCCTTTTGAGTTTCTTCCTCATCAATAACCTGTGCTGCAAAAACATCGAAATTTGTTAAAAATTCACGAATGTGGTCGTCATCCTCGAAAACCTGGAAATTTGTAATATTATCCGGAATGGATGGTAGGGATGACAGCTCCACCGTGAACTGACTTATGCCATCCATGGCTAAAGGCTCCAGTGAACTGGCTGCTTGTGCCAAGGAATTTGCCACTTGATTATTCGTTCGGCTCATGGACTGAATATTGAAAGCATCAAAGCTATCGACTATATCCCACACTCTGTTGCGGTAACAGGTCAGTCTTTTATTGTGACAAACATATTGCTTCTTTATTTGCTTCATGACTATTTCTGAGTCTCCAAGAGCATATAGTACTCTTGCTCCTTTTCTAAGTGCCAGGAGTAACCCATGAATCAAAGATTCATATTCTGCTACATTGTTTGTGCATGGGAACTCCAATCTATGAGCGGCAAGAAATACCTCTCCTTTTGGACTGATCAACTCGAAACCAGCTCCAGCTCCCTTCTTCGATCGTGATCCGTCAAACTTTAAGATCCAGACTTGTTCTTGCTGTGAAGACCGTGGAGCTTGTGGGCTTTCACTTTCTTCCTGACATTCCTACTCGGATTCTACTTCCTGTATTCTTACTGAAGAAAAGCCATCGATATGATTGACTTCTATATGATCAGGAAAACTTGATGTATGTGGGATACTTCTTTGTACTTCTCTTATGGCCGTATGGCACATCTTGCAAATGAACTCTGAATGGGCCGTGTTATGCACTCGGCACCAATTTGGCAACAACAGATCTTGAATCTGAACATCTTCTTGTAATTCCATCTTCATTTGGACACTCTTCCAAACAAAGTTTCTAAAGCTTTCGAACATTCTTGTATCACTGTCTTGGGAGCTTTCTCCCCTCTCAATCAATACATTTGTGGAATCAGATATCTGGTCATTTCCCTGGATTGATCCTTGGAACATGAGAACTTCATTTGTTTTAGGCCTATAAGTGCCTAAATCTGTCTCTAAAAAAAAGATCTCATTATGCTCTCCGTACTCAGTGATCATTAACCTGAGCCTTGGGGTACTATCAATCCGTATCTAGTTTGGGACTCCTTTCCATGGCAACCACATATGGGAAAAGTCTGTAGCAATGTACCCGTTCAGTCTTCTTGCCCAGCCTCTGCTCAAGAGCATGCCATATCCGTCAGGAATATCTACCACTGAAATATCTATGCAGCTTTGTATCCTTGGGTCTGCAGCTAGCTGCATGTAAATATTGTTTAATTCTCCCATGACTGGGACTTCTGTTTTGTCTAACTGCATGACCTTCTTGTTGGTTCTTGCAGGTACAAGTCCCAACCTGTGGCAGATCACGAGTGGCATCACGTTGCTTGAAGCACCGGAATCCACTAGACAGTTGTGTAGCATTTTACCAAATATCCTGACTGACAGTAAGAATGGGGTAGGTTCGTCCTTTCCCTGGTAGAAAACTATCGGATGTTTGTCCTGTTTACTAATATCTTGATTCTTTTCTTTTTGGTTCCTGGGAACAACGTCCTGTCTTGGCGGGGTATGCGGTTGTTCATTTGCCAAGACTTCTTGAAAAATATTTGTGTCCATAAGGACTTCTTCTGGTGACATGTTCTTTCGGTCTACAACGCCAGAAGGCTGTTGTGGAGCATCAAATATATTGCCCGTTACTTCTGATTCGGCAATGTTAGTGTTTGCTGGAGCAATGGGTACTCCTCGGTTTGGTACATTTTGTGGAACATTTCTTGGAACAACAACTTCAGTCAAGCTGCTCAAAAGTGTTTCCCGAATCTCAGGAATTCTCATTAGCTCAATCAAAGGTAAGCTGACCTTCATTCATTTGAATTCATCTAACACATATGAGCTCAACCTCTTTAGCTCTTCCCGGGGACAATCTCTTGGCTGAGCTTGAATTTGTTCTACTTGTGGGTTTACTTGTCTTGTTTGTCCCGCTTGAGGAGCAGTAGCTTGTCTGGTTTTTTCGGTTCTTGGAGCGATGACTTGCCTTGCTCCACTTATCTGAGTACTCTGTTGGTGGTACTCCGGCGAATCTCTGGGAAGAGACAGCACGTTGGTGGCATTCGGATTCAGCGGGGTCTGAAAATTGTTTGGTGGCACAGATGAAGTTAAAGGCTCATTCTGACGATGATACCTCTGGTATATCCTCAATGGGTTTCCAGCCGCCTGTTGGAGCACTTCTCTGGTTCCTTCTACTAGCACACTGTCGTATAATGGAGGAAAATTGTAATCATTTTCCGTGGATGGCTGATTATATGGGTCTTGAATTTCTAGACCGCCTTGGTATCTTGGCGCCTCCACTGGGCCATTAGCAGATGCACGGGGAAACCTCTGATCTTGTTGGTACTGTGGGTATTCCTGTGAAGGAAATCAAACATTTTCAGTCACAAGGGCTTGATCATACTTTGGTGCAGGAACTAACTCGTATCCGGTTACTGGAGGATTTTCTGCCTCGGAGTTTCTTCTCTCACTTCTGAAAATATCGGCGGCTACCTGAAACTCACGACAATGTAGCTCGGAGTGTTGGTTTGTGTTATGTAGCCTGCACCATCCTGATAGTGCTGCCTCAGCTAGGAATACTTTGTTCATGGGATGATTGTCAGCTAGTGGATTATCTAAGGGAGATGGTACAGTACCATTGTTTGGTCCAGTATTCCAGGTCTTCTTTTGGAAGTCTGCGTTATTATTCTGGGGACCTTGATAATTCCCTTGATAATTTTGGTTATCCCTTTGAAACCCTGGATGGCCTTGACCTTGATAATTACCCTGAGGTGCTTGATAACTCCTCTGAAAACTTTGAATTTGGCTATTTTGTCCCTTCAAATAGGTGACTTCAGTAGATAGCCTTTTGACTTGTTCAATCAGGTCTTTCATTTCATCTTTCTCTTCCTGACTCCGCATTGAAGTTGACGCGTTCTGGAGATATACGGGCTGAGCTGGTGGTACTTGGGACATGGGAGCCCCAGGATGGAGGACCACTTTCTTTGCCCATTGAAGGAACTGGGTTCAACATAGGCGTTTGATGAGCCAACGCCCGATTAATATCTTGTATTTGATTTTGGGAGGCTGTGTTTCCCAAGTAATTGAGCGGACCAGGAGCCATGCCAACTCCTAAACCCGTGCTAGCTGTTATTGCTGCAGCGTATGCTCCCTTCAAATCTGCTGGGAGTGGATTTGTCGACTTCACGAACATGGCAGTAAGACGATCCAAGGCTTCATAATAAATTGGCAATGCTGCTGCATTGTCCAATAAGTAAGGATCTCTTAGCTTTGTGTAGGCTTTGTGGAATCTATTGTTGAATGTACTGATAGGCTCGTGTTCCTGCCTTTTGATTTCCACAAATTTTCTATACAAATCACATGGAGCAATGGGTGGCCTGAACTTTTCTAGGAAAGCGGTCTTCATTTGCTGCCAGGTGCGAATGGAATTAGCTGGCAAATGGATATACCAGTAAGATGCTTCCTCGTCAAATGTGTAGGGAAATAATCTACAGGCAACATCTTCTTCTTGAATGTCTCAGTTTTGGAGAAGATCCTCGAACAGCTTAACATGCTCGTCTGCAGTGTGGTTCAGGTCACCACTGTGAAACTTGGAACAAAAATGTTCTGGATTCTTGGGTAGGTCATGATAAATAGGAAACGTCATAGGTGACGCATCAGCTGGACGCCATGCCATTGGAGCGTTTGGTTGGTTTGCTTGAACTGGTGGAACTGGCTGTGTAGCCACTGGAATTGGTTGATAGTCTAGAAAGAGACCAAAAGGAACTCTCTCGCTTGGTGCTTCTTCACTAGACCCAACTGTGCTAGATGATGCCTCCTGCGATGCTTCAGACTTCTTCTTCTGCCTATTCCTTTAGGGCGACAACTCTATAAATTCTTTAAAAGAATTCAGAGTAGATCTGGTAATCCTTTGTAGTCTGTCTGCTGAAAAAGAGCCAATTCAATCCAGCGTGTTCTTCAATCTTGTTGAGGTGGTGCGGGAGCTGGGGGTGCAGGAGCTTGAGGTGCAGGGGCTGCTTGATTTTCCTGTTGGTTTGCTTGTTGGTTGACTTGTCGGTTGTGTTCTCGTTCAAGAGCTTCAAATCTTTCAACAAGGAGGTTTTGTCAAACGTTGAATTCAATTCGTCGTGCTCTTTCTTCTTCTTCTTCAAGAATAAAACGCATGCGAAACCAATCAGGAGCACTTCTTCTCACCTGCCACGTGAGGCTAAATAGTTCGGTGATGATGTCCTCTTGTTCGTCGTGAAAACCCAGGTTAGGTTGTAACACCGGCTAAGGATCTTGATCAGGTTCAGGAACGTCGGCTGGGAGCCCCATTCTTCATCCTACTATCAACACTTGTGCTTGAGGATGAACCCGTAGCAAATGATCGTTCAATCTTGTCAAACTTTTCTTTTAGGCGATCTATCTTCTGCCTTATCAGATCTTTCTTGATTGCTTCTTCGAATCTCTTTCCTTTTTCTTCTTCTCTAGCAAGGACTTGGCTTGTCTGTCTGAATTGAGCACGATCGGCCTGTGTCTTCGAAGCTAGTGTGTACAACTGATCAATAATATCTGTTGGAGGTTGATCTGGCTGTTCGACTGGTACACAAAAAGGAAACTCATGTGGTAGTACCATTCTGCATCATGCCTACTGCCTCAACTTGTAAACAATCACAAGTGATGTAACAAAGATTTCTCTTCATCAGCCCTCCTTCTATCGCCAATTCAATGTTGAGCGCGTGGGAGGAGAGGCGAGCATATACAAAGGTGATGTAGCAAAGATTTCTTTTCGATCAGCCCCGACTTGAGCAATTTGTTCTTTCTCTGTCAAGCCCTCCTTCTAGCGCCAATTCAATGTTGATGTGTGTTTTATCATCCACCAAACATTCAGAATAAAAATGTCCAAAGACACTTTATCCTCTCTTGAAAAACCACCGCGTATGCTAAGATTGCAAAGAAGATCATATGGAGATTCCAAGGTTTCTTTAGTCGGTCTCGACGTGTGGATAAGTTCAGTGGTCGTTGTGATTTGCTCGTAATGAACAAGGGGACTTACGTAAGAATATCTTTGCAAGTTCAGGACTTAGGAGATGTATCATTGAGGGCTCTTAGTTAGGACTTTCAATGGATCTCAAAAAAATGGCAAAAGAATAGGGTTTAGAGAGTCTAATCTAAGCCTAAGAAATCAAGAGACAGTAAGGACTTGGTGAAGCGAAATAAACCACATTTTGTTTCGCCTCCTGTTGGACAACATACGCAAAAATGGGTGCAATCTTCAAAGGGGTTGTGAGAATGATATTCAAACCTCGGATAAGGTTGAAGTTAGGCTTCCACACTTAGGAGCTCAGGCTAACTTTACGCATCGGATGAAAATCATTCATCCGAAGAAAGTATGAGCTACACTTCACCAATGAGTCGATACGATCAATCTTTCATTCAATTAACAACTTTCAAAGCAAATTCTATTTAATCTAACTTTAATTCTAATCTATGGCGGAAGATAATATGTAACCTCGCTTACTATTCAACAATAAGAAGTGATTCAAGGCAAATCATGCTCAAGAGCTTTTATCATTCAAAATAGTCTCAATGCGACAATATACATAACAAGTCTCCACACAAAATGAAAATGAGAGAGCACTAGTTTATATAGAGCTCCAAAAATGAAATAGACGGCCGAGATTTAAACAAGATTAACGGCCCAGATTGTTACAACCAAACCCTAATTAGGGTTTCCCAAAACAACAAGAGTTATCCATCAGAAAACTATCAGAAAAGTGGCAGTTCCAGCTATAATCAAGGAGAGGCGTCCTTATCCATTTGAGTAGCATTGTGCTTGGTGAATCTGGACACTACGGCAATGACTTCGTCCATCGTGACAGGAGGTAACATGCTGATCCGGAATTCTAGTCCGTCCAACTTCTCGGCGCATCTGGCAAAGGTACTTTCCCAATCTGCCTCCTGCTTCTCAAATTCCTTTCGAATGGATGAGAGTCTTGCCACTCTCGTGAAGTCCTGCTTCGAAAACGGTCCAGTGGTCGAGAAGAAAGTTTCTTGAACTTTTTGCTTCAGTCTCTCTAACTGCATGTCGTTCTCCCGGATGACTTCACGGTCGAACACATCTGTAGTTATCATGCACATCTTCTCCTGGATTTTCCTCACCTGTTCTTCAATTCCAAGCCCATCGATTCTCGCCTTCTCCAATACTTCTTCTCTTATTGTCACTGCCCAAAACCAGTGATGAAAATCATATGCTGCCCCTGCAGCGATCACCCTTTTATCAACTAACTCCTCCCTCGGAGTGCTCTTCAAAATTCTAAGGCTTGGAATAAGCCTTTCTTGCATATCCGGGATACCATCCCATGTCTCTGCCATATCCATCAACCTAGAAAGAAACGAAGAAGTTCGTCCATAAGCAAGCGCCAACCTCTCCATGAACAAGGCCGCTTCCATGCCTTCACTTGCCATCCAGTCTTGTGCTTCCCTGGCCGTCACCATTCCGTGCTCGACTTCCCTAGTCACCTCCTGTGATGAATTGAGGAGAGGAGGAACGGTCGCATTGCCCTGATCAAGCGGCTGGGTCAAATGTTGTATATATTCTTTGAGACGTTTGACCTCCTTTTTATATTCTTTCTTCTTGGTCACTTCCTTTTCCAGTCTCGCTTTAATGGTCGAGACGGAATTATCTAACTCTTCTACTTCCTGACCTTTCGAGGTCGGACCAAGGTCAACAGTGGTGATAGCATACTCCTGCGGAGTGATTTTGTCCTGTGGCTTGTCCACTGTAGGTAGTGCAATGTGCACGGAACGGTTACTTGTATCATTCCTCTGGATGGTGGAAAACTTCTTGGCGGGCTTCTTGGTAGCTACTTGTTCTAATCTTGCCAAGAAATCGGCAATATCGTCCTCTTCTTCCTATTGAGCCTTAGCAGGCACTTGGATTTTCATTCTTTCCAACAGCCAGTTTGGAATGGTCGACTGTTCGATGCCATCCTCTACTTGAACTTCCTCCTCATTCGGAACATCCACTATCCCTCTGAGGGCAGAAATCATTCCTTCCTCTAAGTCATTGTCCCGGGCTTCTATGTCATCGTCTGAACCTAAAATCTCTGTGCCTATTGGTGATGCAGGCTCTTCATCATCTAATTGGATAGGTTCATTGTTCACTTCCTGAGCTGCAAGAGGTTCGAGCATCTCAACCAAGGAGTCATCTATATTAGCCACCAAATGGTCAACATTCCTGGATGCCGCTGACCGAGAAGGTCCTCCTTTATGCTTCTTGGAAACAGGTTCTGCACTTAGCACTATTTCTTTTCTTTTCTCTCCGATACCAGCCATGTCTTGATGGGATGCCCCAGCATTAGAGGAATATGACTCTGATTCGCTCAATAGATCATATGTGAGCGTGATTCCTTTTTGTCTCAATTCCTGAACATGATCATCAACCCACCACTGAGAATATTTCGTCACTGGCCTCATTAGGGTGGCTAGGTCCGCGTGCTCTGGCTCTGACCATTTTACTGGAGGGAGAGGTCGGCTTTCCTCAAAGTGAGGCTGGACGTGGTTTCCATCATCCTGAAGCTGATCAGGCACTCGACAGAACTCAATTGTTCTCATGAAATCCAAGGACATCCTGGACCACATCTTCCGTCTGACCTCATATTCATCCGCAACATTTGCCCAATAATCCTCTAGCTCTGTTCTGTGCTTATATCTTCTTCCTTCCACTGTCCGGATGTTATGATATGGGTCATAATTGACCCTGGACTTGTATGCCGTGAAAGGGTACCATTGGATCTCCAACCGTGCACTCTCAGCTGCTTGGGCGGATGGGCAGTACTCTAGCATGTTCCCGATGAAGAAAGGGAATGTGACAGACGCTTTCTTGGTCGGCCTCTGAATATTCTGGTACTCTTCTAATTGTCTCAAAACCTCGAGCAATACCATCCGATTAGTCGGATAGATAGGCAATTTATAGGGATTTCCAGTAAATCCCTGGATCCTAATATATGTGAATTTAGGGAACTGGATGAACCAAGACCCATATTTGCTGATAAGACTTTTTGCTTCATGGCTCAGCCTTTGGTGCACTCCTCCCTGAAGCTTTCTGGTGATATGCATTAGGAATGCATCATGCACCCTCCTGAAGTGAGTCTTCTCCTTCAACTGGAGCTGAGGATAGCAGTCGTAAGGCTTGAGCTCGTTCTCTCCGTTGCCAATTTTGCCTTTGCAGATCAATCCTGGATATTTGTATGATCTGGCCAACAGGTATATCACATATGAACTCATGTGAAAAGACTTGGTCTCTTCAAGGTTGATCAGTTGCTCATGGAGGTTGTCACTTATCATTCGTGACCAGTTGAACATTTTGACTCCAGAGGTGACTTCGTCGATGAAGTAGTACATCCAGCTCTCAAAGAAGGCGCCCTGCGGATTGCCTGCGATCCTGTTCAGCATCAGCACGATATCTCCAAAATCTTCCTTGAAATCCGTGCGGCGAGGTCTCTTGGGCATCTTCTTGATTGATGGTTTTGGCTTGTCCATCCACACCTTGTTGACTGTGGTGGCGCACAAATCTGACTTGCTGTCATATAGCATCTTGGTTTCTTCTTTGGTCTTATAGACCGTTCTTGAATGCTCAGGGATGCCGAAGGTTTCTTGGATTACAACTTCGTTCAAATGTGCCAAGACTCGTCCGTCAAGGGCGATGATCTGTCTCTTTTGGGCATCATAATGGCGAGCACACTCCACCATTAACTCTGCACAATCCATTGCCGGAGGGAATCCAGCTGCTTGGAATATCCCGTTTCTGACCATTCTTCTGGCTATTGCCGTGGGAAGTCCCTTCTGACCGTATACTCTTTGCTTGAATTCGTCAAAGTCCACATGTCCGAGGTCAGTGTCCATGACATTTTTCCACTGAGATGACCTTGGTCTCCTTCTGGGCACCCTTGTTGGCGAACTTCATTTTCAGCTTCCTTGATGATCTGTCTGCCGTGTCCGTCAACCTGCAGTCATAAAATTAACATTAATATAAAGACCTTTAAAATAATTTAAACCTCGTGCCTTGGATTCGAAAAATAACTTTCAGCTGTTCAAATAATTAAAATATTGCGAAAAAGCAAGCTGAAAGTGACTTCGATGGAGTTGAAAATTCTTGCCAGAACTTTGTCAAGATGACAGGGCATAAAAGATAGCAAATTTAATTGATCAATGACCAAACCTCAGAGAAGGATCGTTAAATGCAAATCAGATTTAAAAATCTGATTTTTTTGAAAAGTGCGCCCCTCTTCAAGAAGAATTCAGCTTTGAATAAATCTCTTTTTCTCTTCCCGCGAAAAATTCCTCAACATAACACTGCTTCTCTCTCTGGGAAAATTCGACTTTGCTTATGGATGAATTAATTGCCTGACAATTTCAAGAAAGAATAAATTTCTCTTCAGCTGTGTGTGAAAAAATGAGTTGCTGAAACTCATTATAATGCTGAAGGATTGAATTTAATTTAGCAACTGCCATATTCTTTCTCGATCCTCGATTTGTTTTCATTTTCCAAACAGGCAACTTTCCTTTTATTTTCCGACAAGGCTCAGTCCCGAACTTATCTGGACAAATCTCCTTGATCTTCAAAAATTCAGTTTTTTTATTTAATGCTTATCTTTGATTTTTCACTTTTAAATAAATCAAGTAAATTTTTTATTAAATTGGTGGATGAATTTAATTTTTCTCATTGATTTCATCTTGCCTCAAGTAGTTACTTCATTTTCTTCGACTGTGGTCCGAAAATTTGATTCCTCATTCAAGGTATTTTTTTAAATTCCAAATAGTTGAGAATTAATTATTAAAATATTAAAATCATTTTAATTAATTCCAACCTGCTCACTGGACCCATGGCTATCTCGACATTCTTCCGCTTTTTATTTAGAGGTATTTTCCGACATTGCCCCACTGCTCTAGCCAAAACCAAATTAAGCCATTCCACAAGATTTCATCACAGATCCTCATTTTTCTTTGCCAAGGCGAGATTTTAAGCTTATTCTCCTCTGCCAAAATCAAATATTTCCTTGCTCGGTCGAATTTTTCTAGGCAATATCCTTGTCCGAATGTCTTTGCCGGTTGAATTTTCCTGACTTCTGTCATATTCTTCATCTTTTTGGTCAAGGACGATCCTTCCTTTCCTTTTACCTCGTGCATTTTTCTTTAGCCAAAGTTGACAATTTCTTCGCATTTTCCATACTTAGGCAAATTTTGCCTCTTTTTCCCTCATCGTGTTAGGCATATTCCGTTTCATTCCTTGCCATATCCTGACGTTCTTTAGCACATGCCCTTTCAAGCTTAGCATTTGTCATCTCAAAAATGTCTGGATGTCTAGCCAACGTCTTCATTTTCCATCCATTAGCCTCTATACTTAGGCAAATATTCGAACCTCTTCTTAGACTTGGCATTAACACTTAGCCAAAAATCTTACCATCTTATCATCTTGGGCGGACCTCCTTGGCTTCTTGGACAAGCATCATGAACTTCTTTAGCACCTTGCTAACTCTTTCCAAGCATATGGCGGACTTTGTAAGTCTTTAGGACGAGCACCATGGGATATCCCTCTTTTCTAGGGCGGATCTCCTTAACTTCTTAACACTTATTCATCATTTTATCCCTTTGGAAAGGATTTTCCACCTTTCATACTTAGCAAATTTCAAAACTCTCCTTAGCTGGGCGCCAACACTTAGCAAATATGTTGATTTTTCCTTACTTTCATGCCTAGGCGGACTTTGTATAGCCTTCAGCCAAGTCCCACCTTTTAAGGGCGGACTTCCTAAGTATTTTGGACAAGCTTCCAAGCACACATGACTTAGCCTCTTTTCGATCGGCATTTTATATGCGTTTGGCAGAATTTGGAAGGATAAGGATGTCTTCTAAGATGCAAGGCTGCACTTTGAGCATGTACACATCAAAGTGAGACTTCAAAGGGGTCAGGATGTGCTTCATGATGGCATGACTCTTGAAGCCTTTGACGCCTTTTAGTGAATGGCTGGAATTCCTTAGAGGGGTCAGATATTCTGGCATATGGCGACTTCATAGCATGGACAAGGATGGCTAATTTAAGAAGCACTGTCCATGGATAATCATCTGAAGCACATGGCTAATTTTGGTCTTTGACGCAGCCTAAGATGCAAGGCGGACTTTGAAGGGGTCAAGGATGAACCTCAAGATGCAAGGTTGGACTTTGGAGCATACATGGACATGCATCTTAAGCTTAAGGCGGACTTTGAGACCTCTTTGACATTTTTTTATCCTTCCTCAATCCTTCTTCCATGGCGAATTCTCCGGATTTGAACAGATTTCTCACAAACTTCACCATTTTTTATTTGATTTTCACGATTTCACCTTCAGATCTGATTGATCTTGACTGGTTTTGACTGGTTTTTCCAGATTTTTGAACGTTTTTGGTCTGATTTTCATGTTTTTTGAACTTTTTTTGCAAATTTTTCAAATTTTTCAAATTTCTACTTTTTGATTGAGAGTTCGTGAGTTTTCAACTTCAGTGTTGCCAGAACTCGGGACCTCTAAAAATATAAATCCTTCTTCCAAAAATAGAAACTTTCCAAAAATGAAAACTTTCTAAAATAGAAAAAGCAACCCTAAAAAATAGGGAACCCTGTTTGGTCCAAAAATGCCAAAAATGAAAAATCGAAAAAGCAACCCTTTCCTAAAAAATAGGAAGTCTCAGAATTGGCCGAATTCACAGTCGATCTTCGTCTCTTGGGCCTTCTGAGCACTTCCATGATGTCTACGCACTGATTCAAACATGAATTCCTGACTTGGCTTGGATAACTCTTGGCGAACTGACTGGAAACTCTAAGCAAAGTGATCTCTCGTAACCGTTGCAAGGAGACAAAACCCTAAAAACTAGCAGGCAACTGGGGGTCCCCATCAGCGATGGGGCGATGTGTGAAAAGGTCACAACACTACCAAAACTAATCAAAAGAACAACCCACCCAACAACCAAAATAACAACTAAAATGTCAACCAAAGCAACAACCAAGGTAATGTTGAATCTAGAAGAACACCATCATATCAAACATCCTCAAATAAAAGAAGGTTCACACCTTTGGGACAATCATCAGAATCAACATTAAAGGAAATTCTTGAAGCTAAAGTCATAACATTACTAGAGGAAAGAAATTGGGAGCCACAAGTTAAGCCTCCATGGTGGAATGATGCACATTTCTATGACTTTCATCGAAAAAAAAGACATAAAACCAATGAATGCATGCAATTGAAGCACTTGATACAAGACTTGATTGACAACAAGATGATATTTATAGAAGGACTCCAAACAAACAATGATCATGGAGCATTCAAGAACCCTCTACCCAACTACGAAAAAGGAGAATCTTCTTCCTCAAATACCAAGGACATCGAAATCAAGAACCAAAGAAATGTTTCTACAACTAAAAATCAACAACATGATATCGACACCACTTCATATCAAATCAATGACCTTATGCCAATAAATATGATCACCAACATTGCGGAAAATGGCAATCAAATTAATGTCATCAAAATCAGAGAAGGACAAAATAATTCACTGATCAATGCAATCACAAGAGGACAAGCCAAGGTAACATTGAAAGAAGCTACCCCTTCCACGTCCAAAGCAACTTCTATTGTCCCTGCAACCCAATATAACATAGTTGATCAGTTGCAGAAGATACCCACTCAAATATCCATATTAGAGCTTCTCAAGATTTCACCAGCGCACAAAGAAATCTTAGAACAAGCTCTAGTGGCCACTACAATACCAAACAACTTGGAAGTTTTCCATTTTCAAAATATGGTGGGATACTTGACCGCACCTCACTGCTGATCATTTTCCAAGCATGATGATGTATTAATCACCCATCCGCACAACGTTTCCCTCCACATTGAGGTCTTAATCCACAAACATTGTGCTAAACATGTTCTAATAGATGGAGGAGCTAGCTTGAATATCTGTACTTTGAAACTTGTCTATGCACTTGGGTATTCAAAAAATGCTATTGATCCTAGAAGGAAAATCACAATAAAAGCATATGATGATGAAGAGAGATCCTCCCAAGGATTGATTGTCTTACCAATTCAAGTAGGACCAGTTGTCAAAGATATAGTCTGCCAAGTGTTGTATAAAGAGTTGACATACAACATACTCTTGGGACATCCGTGGATTCATGAGATGCAAGTTGTACCATTGACATATCACCAGTGTTTGAAATTTCCCTTTAACAAACAAGAGATCACTATTGCTGCTGATTCCAACAACGCCCAATATTACAACACACTCAGAACAACCCAAGACACTTTTGTATCACACAACAGGGAAGCTACAACTCCTGGTTCGTCCAACAGTGAAAGACAACTAAATTCCTTGTTAAAGTGGGTAGAGAAAAAGGACCAATCAAAAGATAAGGGTATTAATGAGTCTACTCCATCGAATCCCAAAAGTCAACTCAATGCCTTATCAAAACAGGTTGAAAAGATCCAATTAAAAGACAAAGGCATGGGGGAATACTCATTTGACCAATCCTTATGTTTATCACAACTTTCATCTTCTCCTAAGTTATATAGACAACCATCAACATCAAGACAACAATCATCACAACCAACCACACTCTTTGATGGAAAATTTGTAAGAGAAGGCACCTTAGTGGATGAATCATAAGACAAGGAGGTTTTGAATTGGTTGTACAAGGATGAAGAACAATCAAAAGCATCCACTTCAAATGTACTAATAGAGCAATATGACAAAGGCACGACAATCTTGGAAAAGATGGGATATGAGGGAAAAGGTCCTATTGGTAAAAGAAAAGAAGGCATCATAGAACCAATACATCCCATCACAATGAATTCAAATGACAAGATGAGACTAGGGTACAGGGAAGAAGCAAAAGAAGAAACTAGACAACAGGTTGTCAAGAGAATCCTTCAATTGAGAGATAGTTCTGAAATAGACTCCAATGAATATGAATGGGATTTCCTCTTTGAAGATTCTTTTCATGATAAGGAAATTGATGTGGTACAAAAGTATACACCAACACATACAGAGGGACAAAGCTTGGGTTACATACCACTTGAAATTGGATCACAACATATCAATGACTCAAGTGAAGACGATCACACTTCAAGTGAGATAGATACTTCGGAAGAGAGTAACATCATAGACCTCGATATTTCCATTGGACATTCTGACTATGTTTCCATTATGATACTCAACCCTTTTGATCTTAGCCAATCCAATGATTCTTTATCCTTAATACACCCTGAATTGATTAACTGGGACCAAAATGAGTTGCTTGACATACCTGTCTTTTCAAACGATGACACCATTGTTAACTTCCTTTGTTTAGACAATCTTGAAACATGTTCCACCAGTGGACCTCATAACAAGGATTTAAACAAGGGGAGTGCCAAATCTTCCAGCTGCAAAATGAATAGAAAAAATGCATCTAATAGTGAAAACCATCTAATGGAACTATTAGATCAAGAAAAAGTAAAAATAAAGAGTACATCTCAATGTGAAAACCTCATGGAGGCACTGAGAGATGGCTGATTTGACACTCTTCCCAAGAACTATCAGGAGAGATCATCAATGCTAATTGAGCCCACACAATCCATCAATTTTGGCACAACTGAAGCAATGAAGACCTTGCATCTAGCGACATCCATGACAGAGGAGGAAAAACCAAGTTTCACTAAATTCTTTGAAGAGAGGCAGATCAAATTTTCTTGGTCCTATGCTAACATGCCAGGTATAGATCCATAACTCATCATGCATAATTTATCACTACCACCTAGGGTAAAGCGAGTAAATCAAAAGTTGAGAAAAATGCACCCTCATATCGCCCTATTGGTAAAAGCTGAATTAAAGAAGCTACTGGATGTGGGATTTATCAGATGCAGTGACTATGCTGAGTGGATATCAAATATTGCATCCATTTTGAAACCAGACAAAAGCATTAGGATATGTACAGACTTCAGGGATCTTAACAAAGCTTTCCCAAAAGATGATTTTCCTCTACCTAACATTGACATCATCATAGACTTGATAGTTGGACATGAAATGCTCTCACTTATGGATGGATTTTCAAGTTACAAACAGATAAAGATAACACCTGAATATCAAGATAAAACAACCTTCACATGTCCTTGGGGCACTTTCTGCTAGAATGCAATGCCTTTTGGGTTGAAAAATGCTAGAGCCACATATCAAAGAGCAATGGCCACCATCTTCCATTACATGATGCACGCTTTTATGGAAGACTATGTAGATGACTTATTGGAAAAATCATTCACTAGGGAGGGACATCTAGAAATTTTAGACAAGATCTTCACCAGACTGGAGAAATTCAAGGCGAGGTTAAATCCCAAGAAATGTGTATTTGGTGTAACATCAGCTAAACTTTTGGGATACATTTTGTCAGCCAAAGGCATTGCGGTGGATCCTATGAAGGTTAAATCCATCATGGAAATGCCTCCTAAAAATATCAGTCAACTCAGATCTTTACAAGGAAGATTCCAGTCTATCAGAAGGTTCATCGCGCAACTAGCTAATAAAACTCACCCCTTCAACCACTTATTACACAAGAATGTCTCTTTCAAATGGGATGACAAGTATGAAGCAACCTTTAATCAACTCAAGCAGTATCTGATGTCACCACCCATACAGGTACCACCAGCTAAAGGAAATCTATTAATACTCTACATTGCAACAACTGAAGTATCTTTGGGCGCTTTGCTCACACAAGAAGATTCCATAGGAAAGGAAAGGGAAATTTATTACATCAACATGACCTTGAATGGTTATGAGATCAACTACACCTTTATTGAAAAATCTTGTCTAGTGGTATTATTTGCTACCCAACAACTTAGAAACTGCATGCTGACTCACATCATTAAACTCACAAATAAAATTGATCCCTTAAAGTATCTACTCAACAAAGTTGCCCTAACATGAAGACTAGCTAAATGGGTCATGATATTGGGTGAGTTTGAAATCCAGTACATGGGAAAAAAAGCAATCAAGGGTCAAGCCATAGTGGATCAACTAGTTGAAGCACCATTGCAAGACAATCATCCAATGAACATTGAATTTCTAGATGTTGACGTCCTTACAATAGCTACACAACAATGGATGTTGTACTTTGATGACTCTTATACACAACATGGATTAGGTGTAGGAATATTTTTTATCTTGCCACAAGGACACACCATTCCCAAGTCATGTAGACTGATGTTTCCTTGCACTAACAACAAAGCCGAATATGGAGCATTGATCATTGGAATCAAAGTAGCAGTCGAGTGGAAGATCATAGAGTTACATGTCTATGCTGATTCACAACTATTCATTAATCAGGTGAACTATGATTACCAAACAAAAGATAAAAAATTAATGCCATATAAAAGAATGGTTGATGACTTCAAAAAGTACTCTATGGAGATAAAATTTGAGTAGATTCCTAGAGGCGACAACAAAGTTGTTGATGCCATGGCTACCATTGCTTCTCTCTTATAGATTCTTGATAAGCAAGCCCGTTATGAGTTCATGGTGGAACAACTATTCAACCCATCCTATGACAACCTTGAATCCCAAGTCATCTACCATCTAGCTGAGGCTAACGCTTCTACCTATGGGAAAATCTACACCTATCTAAAAGACAATACCCTCCCACCTGATTTATCCTGAAACCAAAAAATTTTTCATTGGACAAGCAGCTTGACACACCATAATAGCTGATGTGTTTTGTCAATGAGGTCTTGATGGTGCTCTCCTTTGGTGTTTGGAACGTAACAAAGCTGAAACCACTTTACGTGAGGTTCATGAGGGTATTTGTGGCACACATTAAAGTGGCCTAACTTTAACTAAGAAACTCCTACATTTGGGGTATTACTGGCCAAATATGGACAAGGAATCCTTTCAATATGTCAAAAGGTGCACAAAATGTCAAATTAATGGAAACCTGATACATGTACTAGCACAAGAGTTGCAACCTTTCACATCAACATGGACTTTTTGTTAGTGGGGATTGGATCTTGTCAGTAAAATACACCCATCTTCATCCAATGGACACAAGTTTATCATCACAACAACAAAGTACTTCATGAAATGGATTGAAGTTGTTCCCCTAACTGCCATCACCAAAAAAAAAATTGAATCATTCATCCTGAATTACATTGTCTGTCGGTATGGCAACCCTCAATCCATTATTACTAACAATGACAGACCTTTCAAGAATCAGGATGTCTAAGAACTTTTGTGAGAGGTTTTGTATCCAACATCATTTTTCTACACCATACTATCCTCAAGGAAACAACCAAGTAGAGGCCTCAAACAAGACTATCCTAAAAACCTTGAAGAAAACTGTCAACGATGCTGGACGTGACTGGCATGTTCAACTGAACCCTGCTCTATGGGCTTATCGAACTAGCATCTGCACCCTGATAGGAGCCACACCCTATGCACTAGTCTATGGATTAGAGTCCATTCTACCTATTGAGGTCGAGCTACCATCACTCCATGTGTCACTAAAAGGGATCATTTCAGGTGAGGATTACATAGTGTCTAGGTTATAGGAATTGTAATTATTGGATGAGCGTCATTAGCATGTAGTGGATCACTTGAAAGCTTATCAACTGAGGATATCCAAAAGTTACAATCATAGAGTAAAGCCTAGAAAATTTCATGTGGTTGTCTTAGTCCTGAAAGAAAATCCCCATAATCAACAAGATCGAGAGAAGGGGAAATTTGAACCAAATTGGCTAGGTCCCTTTATTATTGTATTAGTCTTCGTATCAAGAGCATATCAGCTGTCCACACCTGAAGGGGATTTGTTTGATGAACCCCTCAATAGCTTTCATCTCAAGAAATTCTACACCTGAATCATCTAGTGCATCGGAAAAAGTCCTGAAAAAATACAAAAACATTAGGAAAAGTCCTAAAAAAAAACATCAGAAAAAGTCTTGAAAAAATGGTTGCCTTGATGAAAACCTAGAAAAAAAGCATCTTGGTAAGAAAAAAAATTAGAAAAAGAAAAAAATACAAAAAAGAGTGAAAAAAATAAAATAAAAAAAAATCATAAAAATATGAAAAAGTGCAATGAAAACAAGTATTGAAAACCTGGCAATAGGCACTATTTGTGATAGGTTAGCTTTTCCATCTATTTTAGCATGCCGACCATTCACTTTTGTCATTCGCTTTCACCATCCATTTGCCTATCATCAGAAAGCTTCATGTACATATCCTAGCATTGTAGTTGTGTCTCACCCTAGACTGGGGGAAAAATCTTGAACTCACTGGGGGCAATAAACTCTAAGCTTGAACCAATAGAAAAATAGTAGTAGGAAAATCACAACAAAACTAACAATCATAGGGAAACTCAACATTGAACATCAATCATCATCATGAACACATCAACCATCCAAATCAAATAGCCAAACCAATCAAACCAAAAACAAACTTCAAATGGATGACGTTCCTTCTGAATCATGGCTTTATCACTTTGACATGTCTGTTCAACTGTTGTACTTTTATTTTTGTTGTCATATCTCTGGAGCAACTTGATGATGTATTGAACTAGAGGAGCTAGGAAGGAGTATGATTTTTCTTTGTTTGTTATCTGTGAGTTGATCACTATTACTGTGCAAATTGTCGCAGGACGTGCTCTACAAAGTATCACTAATGACATTCAAAATTTGCATAGGAAAATGATTAACTCTTGTCTATTTACACAATCAATAGTCAAGTCATCTCAGATTAATTATACCTAGATGTGTGTGTTAACTTGCAATATCAAAAATCATGGAAGTAGTACTTAGGTCATCATGGTCTAATTATACTATCGATGCTTGTACTCACTTTCAAAATTTTAAAGGCTCAATGATGATAAAAAGAATGAAAAATCGGTTGTTACGAATGACAACATCTACATATTAGATCTGCATAGTTAAGTTAGATTGCATCCATGCTAGTTTTCATTTATATCTATGGGATTTCCAAAGTGGCAACAATTTCACAATGATGTTATCTCTAGCACTAATGGATTGAGTATATTTGACATTAACCAAAAACACATCATTTTCATATAGTCACACATTAGTTGCATCATCATTTGCATACAATAGAAAACACATAAATTCCATCATCAATTTGCATAAATTAGAAAACATTCTCATATAGTTGTACATTAGTTGCATCATCATTTGCGTACATTAGAAAACATTATCACATCATTCATCCATCCATGCATCACATCATAATATTTGGATTAGAAAAGACAAAAAGAAGTGCATCCCATCTCACTTGCATGATCCAAATCATTTCATCAATTATTAATGAATTAAGAAATTGGTTCATTAAAAAGATTGAAAGACATGTCCAATAGAGTAAGATTTCCAAGCAGAAAAAAATCTCTATTTTAATAGGGGCATAATTGAACTTGATGCATCAGTGAAATCATTTACTCCTTTTGTAAAATGGATCTTGGATTCACATAAGATGATTGAAAGACATGTCCAACAGAGTAAGATATCGAAGAAGAAAAAGTTGTTGTGAAACATGATTGGATAACAAAGGATATAATGCCATTGTTATGAAAATCTAAAACCAGTAGTGAAGATA
>VDFB02099981.1:0-18236 GCA_007258455.2 Sequoia sempervirens | reverse complement strand
GGGGTAGAAATCTAAAGAAATATAACTACTCTTAATTGGATTGTGTACTCACAAATCACATTCTCATAGTGTGAATTTGACTTTACCAGTACATCCAAAATAACAGTGAAACATAAGTTCATATTCACACTATCAAGATGTCATACAAGAAAATGTCATATTAAATTCATCGCAATATTATCTCATAAAACATATGGTTTAGGTATGAGGTATAATAGTATGTCTCACTAATCAATTTAAAAATTTATGGGAACACAAGAAAAAAAAATGATTAAGTTTATTTTAGATAATATTTTTGACCACTATATATATTTGTCATTTAAAAAATTTATGTAGTACCATAGTCCCCCAAGCTACATAAAATGTTTAACCAACACACATTTACATGTGAAATATATTGTTTAGTCTCATACATCATTTTACTAATCAAAATTTATCATTTCACACCATATTTTTGAAGGTCAAATGAAGTCAATATATATATAAAAAAAAAAAATACATATAGGTAGCACTCATTGTTAGCTTTCTAAAACATGTTATTTTTTCCTATCCCATTATGTATCGATGTGTCATTTTGTAAAATTTCCACAAAGTTGAGGTCCTAGTTAATTTTGACAACCCATTTTCAAGTAAGAATCCTTTGGAGTTCTAAATACAAAAACAATTTTGCAACTATGAATATAATTAAGATAATAGATTCTTGAATATTAAGAGACTAAGATGTATATATGACAAAGGCACTATAATTTGGGGACATAATTTGTATCTCTAACTAACTAAATTAATCTCATGAAATACTCTTGTATAAAATAGAGAAGGAAAAGCCACAACTAATCATTTTAGCCATTACAAAAATAGATGGACATGCTTATTTAAAGTTTTGGAAAATTCATCAATAACTACATCCTAAAAATAAAATTAAGAAAAAAAGTGAAGTTTCACATAAATCTATGCTAATAATGCAAGAAGAGGGAATTTAAATATAGAATAGTTTATATGTATACCATAGGTTTGTATGTATAGCCACTAACACTAAAGAAAGGAGAGAAATGAAGAAATGAACATAATTTTCATTTTTAAATTACATGTAAATAAGTCAAGTGTTTACATATATTTTTTCCAAATTAAAGTTCAACCTTGCATTGAAAAAAGTTAGATTTTTTAGGTTGGGTTTTCCTATTTTATTCATACTTTTTTATTGTTTTTGGGTTATAGGTTCATGGCTAACACACATGGATCTTTGAGTCCCTCTCAAATATCTTTTAAATAAGTCATCCTTGGTCATTTTGTTAATGATTCCCTACATGAGACTAATGTAGTAAGCATTATAATTGGTTTGGTTAAAATGAAATACATTTCATTAGAGAAATAAATTACCTCCCTTAGAGCACAAAGATTCTCATGTATGTTTATATTATTGACTTTGTGGTAAAAGTTTATTTTAAAGAAATTATCTTATTTGTAAATTCATTGGGGTTTGATTGAATTTTAGGATGATAATATTCCCATGTTTGTTTATATTCTTGACTTTGTGGTAGGTGATTTAATTTTTTAGAGACATGATCTTATTTGTAAATTCATGGGGATTAGATAGAATTTTAGAATGATGGAAGATCGGGCTTGTAGAAAATAACTAGTTAAAGGAGAGATAAAGATAACCCATGTAGTTTGAACTTAATCAAGACATTGATGTGGTAAAAGCAATCCCATTAACCAATGTTTAAATCAATTGAACCCCACACAAAGCAGGTTTATCACCTCTTTAATTTTTATATTAAAAAATTGTTTTGTATGACTTTATCCAAATGGTTCATAGATTTTTTTGTAATAATTCATTAAACTTCATTCATATATTATTTTAAAGCTTAAATGAAAGTGTAAACACTAAGGTAAAGAGAAGTATACCATAGAATGATTAGAAAAAAACAATGTAGTTGTTTTGACATATTTGAAAAAGATAAAGGTCCACTAACCATCTCAACATTATTTAGAATGGGCAAAGCCAACAAAATGGGAATCACTCCTTCATCTAGATGTCCAAGACATTCCCAATCAAGGAAATCATTTTTCAAGTGTTGACCTTGAATGGACACCTATTGGAGATGAAAATGGTGACATAGACATATGTGCTACAATCCCTCTTCAAAGACTCCCCCACTTTGTTAAAGGAGAAGACTTATTAGATAGTACGAAGACAACATTTATACGCAAAGTGCATAGAGAGCCCAACTTGATAGAACCTGACGACCATACCACCATGATGTACTCAAGGTTTTCTTAGATTTAATATAATAACTATGCATGTAAGAAATTATAGTTTCTAGTTGTTATATCAATTAATATATATTTTGTACATGTGTAAATAGTTATTGGTGTGGCTTTGTCCCTGACGATAACCGAAAAAAACCTAAAACCAAGAAAAGGAAATGAAGGTTTGTCCCAAAAAGGGGTTGTCGAGCCCACTTTCTTGTTAAGGTTATGTATGGTAGACCAAATGTTGCAATCATTACATATAATTATTTCAGTCATTGTGATGCTAATGGTGAATTTTGCCATGAAAAATATGACCCTTCTAGTGATCCAAAGAGCAGTGTTGCACCAAGGTGTCAAATGAATGTAAATCATATATTGATTCCTTATTGGTAATGGGGGTGGGGATTGACACAATATGTGAACAAAATTATTTAGACCATGGTTTGACTCATTTGATGAATAAGAGGACACATGTTTGTTGAAGAAAGATGTTTTGAATGCATGGAAAAGAGTAAGATCACTTCGATCCCAAAAGAATGAAGATGATGCAAAAAGTGTAAGCATGTGGCATGTAGAGGAGAAAGATAACTTCTTTTACTATAAAAGACCAAATAATGTGGATAATATTCCATTTATTATAGGAATCCAAACACCATGGCTGCAAGAAATGATGGTGAAACATTCACATAACTCAATCGTTGCAATGGATTCCACATTTTCAATGAATAAATTTGGTGTGAGTAAAACAATGTTAATTGTATTTATGAATCTTAATTTGAAATCATTAATTTATTCTACTAAACATATAATAATTTATCAATGGTTTATTCATGTGTAGTACCAATTATATACCTTGCTTGTATTTGATGAACAAGAGGTTGGTATACTTGTTGTATGGGCCATAACCTCAAGAAATAAAGTGAAGGATATAAATGAATGGCTGACAAAAATTTGTAAAAGAGTGAAACAATGCAAAGAAGATTGGAATGTCAATGCATTTATGATAGATGATGCTAATGTTGAGATTAAGCAATTAAGGTTTTATTGGCCTTAATATTTTTTTATTTTTTTAAAATGCTACTTATGAGATTTTATAATGTAACATTTTTTTTTTAGATTGCACTACTTATGAACTTTTATAATGTGACATGTAGATTGTCCTTTGATTTCTGAGTACTTTTATGTATTTGGCATGTACGTAAGGCATGGTTGAAGAATGTATACAGGTAAGTCAATATTTAATTAAAATATGTGGAATAACCGAACATTACATGTATGAACCTCATAGCTTGATATTATGTTTTATAATCCAAGTATGTCAATAATAAGGATATTGGAATTAATATGTTTGATAGATTAGGTGTGATAATGTATGCAATGAGTGATAACGAAGACATCACTACTCACCTAATAAAAAAATTCATGGAGGAATTCAAAGAGGAGAAGAAATTTATTGATTACTTTCAAAAAACTTGGTGTCATGATGAGACTCATATTGGTAAGCTCATTAAATTATTCATTATGGTTTTTATGCATTTACATAATTTAACTTATTTTTATTTATACTAAGATGAAGTTTATGATTGTTTGTATAGAAATGTGGGCAAAAAACTATAGAACTTTCCCTCATGCAAATCAAGAAACCAATGCTTCCATTGAGTCATACCGTTGCCACATCAAAAGTCACTATTTAAGTTCCCGTTCAAAGAGATGCATGAGAATAATGGATTGGCTTATCCATACACTTCTTCATAGGGTATCTAGCCATTCTATAAAAATAAAAGATATTTGCAATTATTATGGTTTTTGATTAACTTCAAAAAGGAAATATATTACACAACCACATTAGAGAGGTCAAAAAAATACTAGATATAGATTGCTTTCCATATTATCTCCTCCCTAACACATACAAAATAAGAAGCCAAATAGTTCCAACAAAATGGTATTTTGTTAGAAAATTTGGACCAAATTTGCATGTGTGTGTCTGTTAGTGGGAAAAGAAGGGAAACACGTGCAAACATGTGTTAAAGATTTTAGATCTTCTAAAGAGAAACACAAATAATGAGCACGATCAAGTTTCTGGTAAGGGTTATTTGAAATTTAAGTTTAATATTCACAAGTTAAATGATTATTATATTTTTCCTCAAAACTAACTAAATTAATCTCATTAAATTACAAATGGTGTTACTCGATTGCTTGATGATGTTGACAATGTAAGAGGGAGTTTTAGTCATGAAAATAATACCATTGGTAATGTTGATATGGTCGTTACAATTAAATATTAGTTGTTTTTTATGGTTCTCAAAATTAATTAAATTTTAATCCAAGTATAGATGGTTGTAATCAAATAGAAGATCAAGATGTGTTTGGGGTTGTCATTGGTGAAGACCAAAGAACAGGTAAATTTAAATGTATATATTTTATAATGAAATATTAAGATATTTTAAAAATATTTTTAGATTTAATCATATATATTTGTATTACAGATGGCTAGAACTTTCAAAATTCTATTGATTATTTAAATTATCTACTCCAAAATTTACCAACTAGCGGAGATGAAAGAAATAAATTTAGTCAATGTATTGAGAGGTTGAGAAAAGATATCAATACATCTCTTCCATCCTCTTCCAAATTTACACCAATCCCTAGCTCAGAGAACATGTCTATGAGACGAATATCACCATGGTTGAGTCCAAGAAAAATGTGCAAATGTCGTTCAACTCATCAAAGAGACAATGTCATCTCTAAAGACTTGAATGAAATAGCTAAAGAGTATGGAAATTTTCAATTCCCCTCTACAGGATGTAGAAAGAAAAAGAAAAAAAAAAAGGTCATTAATCACTCAGGCATCGCAATAGAAGAAGAAAGAGTTGTTATCATGCAACAACACAATGAGTATATTTATTCATATGTATTTTAGTAATTTGCATAATAATACTTCTTGTTTCTATTTCATATGTTAAATATATGTCATTGTAGGTTTGGATGATCAAGAAAGTACTCGACGACATCAATTACCTTTCTCTATCAAGATATAAACCAAACAATAACGAATGAAATACAACTTATAGATTGTAAATTTTTAACTATCAAATGTATTTATTAATTTTATACTTAATAAATTTACTATTGTTTATATTCATTACGTAATGCAATTTTACACTTGAAAACTTTATCTATGTTGATGTGTTAAGTGTGCATGTCATTACAGATTTAGAGGATCAATAAAACAATAAAGAATATATGTTACCTTTTTCTATTGATCTTAACCAAACAACAACAATAGATACAATTCAAAGTGGAGATGGTATAGAAATTATAAAACACACTTCAATCAATTTTATATCTTTAATTTTTAAATTATTGCTTTCTTAGTTGATGTGTTAATTGTGCATGTTATTGTGGCTTTAGATAATCAAAAAAACACCCAACAACATATGTTACCATTTTCTATTGATCTTAACCAAGCAACTTCAACAGTGGATGTAATGCAAAGTAGAGATGGTAACAATATGGTAATTTGAAAATTTTAAATTATAGTAGATAAGTTTTTATTTGGTTGGCCTAATTTATTTACTCTTAAGCTAATTAAAATATGGTTTGACTTGTTATTGTGCAGTCAATTTTGCATCCACCAAGTGGCATGAGGAGGTTAGATTTTGATGATCCACCACAAGTTTAGAACTCGCCTAAGACATAGGATCAATTGAACTATTAGGATTTAATGTTTAGTTATTGAACATCCACATTGGATATGGATTTTGAGATGGCATATGGAGCTTGAGATGACATATGCAACATTTTGTAAAAAATATTTTGAGTTGGTATAAATGTCAATTTTGTATATGCATAGACAATTATTCTACATATATATATATATAATTTTTCCTTATGTGCATATTTTCCAGCTTTCAACATTTAAATTTGAATGTATATTCACTTTAAAATGGTTGAATTATAATTAATAACAACTTATAGATTTATTTCTTGCAATCTTACTTTCCATGATGACTAAAAATCAATATACAATATAATTTTTCGTATGTGAGTGTTTTTTAGCTTTAAATATTTAAATTTGAATGTATATTCACATTGTATTTTCCCATAAAGCACAACATTGTATCCTTTATATTTTCATAATTATTTTTAAAAGCACTTCATTTTCTCATTACTCATTTGAAAAAACAACAGGAGTAACTATTTCAAATATACAAATTTCATCCAATAAACATGGTTTTATTAAAAAATAAACACTTCAACAGTGGATGTAATGCAAAGTAGAGATGGTAACAATATGGTAATTTGAAAATTTTAAATTATAGTAGATAAGTTTTTATTTGGTTGGCCTAATTTATTTACTCTTAAGCTAATTAAAATATGGTTTGACTTGTTATTGTGCAGTCAATTTTGCATCCACCAAGTGGCATGAGGAGGTTAGATTTTGATGATCCACCACAAGTTTAGAACTGCCTAAGACATAGGATCAATTGAACTATTAGGATTTAATGTTTAGTTATTGAACATCCACATTGGATATGGATTTTGAGATGGCATATGGAGCTTGAGATGACATATGCAACATTTTGTAAAAAATATTTTGAGTTGGTATAAATGCCAATTTTGTATATGTGTAGACAATTATTCTACATATTTATATATAAATCGATATACAATATAATTTTTCCTTATGTGCATATTTTTCAGCTTTCAACATTTAAATTTGAATGTATATTCACTTTAGAATGGTTGAATTATAATTAATAACAACTTATAGATTTATTTCTTGCAATCTTACTTTCCATGATGACTAAAAATCAATATACAATATAATTTTTTCATATGTGCATGTTTTCCAGCTTTAAACATTTAAATTTGAATGCATATTCATTTTATATTTTCCCATAAAGCACAACATTGTATCCTTTATATTTTCATAATTTAAGAAAAGAGAGAAACTGCATTTGGGTACTGGAGCTTGAAAAGACAGAGGACTTAACAAGAAATACCACAGACTTTATTCAGAAGACAAGAAACTTTTGGGACTTGTGGAAAAAAATAAACACTTCAACAATGGATGTAATGCAAAGTAGATATGGTAATAATATGGTAATTTGAAATTTTTAAATTATAGTAGATAAGTTTTTATTTGGTTGGCCTAATTTATTTACTCTTAAGCTAATTAAAATATGGTTTGACTTGTTATTGTGCAGTCAATTTTGCATCCACCAAGTGGCATGAGGAGGTTAGATTTTGATGATCCACCACAAGTTTAGAACTCGCCTAAGACATAGGATCAATTGAACTATTAGGATTTAATGTGTAGTTATTGAACATCCACATTGCATATAGATTTTGAGATGGCATATGGAGCTTGAGATGATATATGCAACATTTTGTAAAAAATATTTTGAGTTGGTATAAATTCCAATTTTGTATATGCATAGACAATTATTCTACACACACACACACACACACACACACACACACACATATATACAATATAATTTTTCCTTATGTGCATGTTTTCCAGCTTTTGACATTTAAATTTGAATGTATATTCACTTTAAAATGGTTGAATTATAATTAACAACTTATAGATTTATTTCTTTTACAATCTTTTTCCATTGACTAAAAATCAATATACAATATAATTTTAAGTATGTCGTGTTTTAGCTTTAAATATTTAAATTCTGAATGTATATTCACATTGTATTTTCCCATAAAGCACAACAAAACTATTTCAAATATACAAATTTCATCCAATAAACATGGTTTTATCCAAAAATAAACACTAACAATCACACATTGGTGTGCAATGGGTACACCAAAGAGGTGTGGAAAGTTAATCAAGGAAAATTTTGGTCTATTTTTGGCATACATTTGTGTAGTACATGAGGTCAATTAGTAGGTCATTTAGAAAAATGATATTTGTGTAACAAAGGTCTTAATGGAGAAATGATGTTTACATCCACTTATAGGGATCCAAACATAACTAAAACAAAACCTCTAAATAAAGAAGATAATCAAGCTCCATTACTGACTTGCACATGGTATGTTTACAATTGAGAGAGAGGAAGATATAGGGATAGAAAGAGGGAGAGATAAAATAAGGAAGAGTGAGAGAGAGATAGGGGGTTTAAGGAGATATAGATAGAGAAAAGAGGAAAGAGTGAGAGAGCGAGACCTGGGGGTAAGGAGATATAGATAGAAATGGAGATGTAAATGGAGAAGAAGGAGAGTGATATGTAGAGGACATGGAGAGATACAAATAGAGAGAAGAGAGGGATAGATAGATATAGAAGAGATAAATATATAGAGGGAGAGAGGGAGAGGTAGAAAGATAAAGATAGAGATAGGAAGTGATATATAGAGAGAAGTAGAGAGAGGAAGAGATATGAGGATATAGAGAGATAGATAATGAGATAGAGATAGAGGGATAGATGGAAAAAATATGAAGAGGTAGATGGGGAGTCAAAGAGATATAGAGATATAGGTTTGGGAAGAGGAAGAGGGAGAGAGAGATGGATGAATAGAAAGAGACATGTCTAGAGATAGATAGAGAGAGAGGAAGATAAAGTTAGAGATGAAGATATAGCAAGAGAGGAAGAGAGGGACAAATAGATAGAGGTAGAGGGAGAGATAAAGATAGAGAAAGATAGAGAGGGAGCAATAGAGAGATATAGATATATAGAGGAAGAGGGAAAGGGAGAGATAAGAGATATGGAGGAGAAGGCAGGAGAGGAGACAAAGGAATATAGAGGAAGGAAGAGGAGATATAAAGATATATAGATGGTGAGATAAGTGATAGACAAAGAGATGTAGTGATATATAGAGAGAGGAACAAAGAGATAGAGAAATAATGAGAAGTAGAGATAGACAAATAGAGATGGAGAGAGGGAGAGAGAGAGAAAAAAGGGGGTTTAGTGATATATGAGGAGATAAATAGAGAGAAAGATATATGGGAAGATAAATGGAGGGAGAGGTAGAGATAGAGAGATGGATAGGGGAAAGGAAGGGAGAGATGGGGAGATATAATGAGAGGGGGAGATAGAGAGAGGGAGGGAGAGAAAGGGAGAGAGATAGGTAGAGGAGGGGGAGAGAGAAGAGGGGGAGAGATAGGTAGAGGGCAAGGTAGAAGAGGGGAGAGAAGGAGAGAGGAGAAAGAAAATAGAGGGAAGAAAAGTAGAGAGATATAAAAAGAGGGAGTAATAGGGAGATGGAGAGAGAGGGAAAGATATGGCTACAAATAAGGAGGGATAGAGAGATATGTATATAGAGAGAGTAGGAGAGATGGAGTGAATGAGAGAGTGAGAGAGAGAGAGGAGATGTAAACAAAGAGGAAGATAGAGATAGAAATGGAGATGTAAATGGAGAAGGAGTAGATATAGATAAAGAGAAAGAGATAGAAATGGAGATGTAAATGGAGGAGAAGATGGATATGTAGAGGACATGGAGAGATACAAATAGAGAGAGGATAAATAGAGATAAGAGAGGGATAGATAGAGATAGAAGAGATACATATGTAGAGTGAGAGAGGGAGAGGTATAGGGATAGCGAGATAGATAGATAATGAGATAGAGATATAGGGATAGCGAGATAGATAGATAATGAGATAGAGATAGAGGGATAGATGGAAAAAATATGAAGAGGTGGATGGAGAGTCAAAGACATATAGATATAGAGGTCTAGGAAGAGGGAGAGGGAGAGAGAGATGGAAGAATAGAGAGAGACATTTCTAGAGATAGAGGGAGAGAAAGGAAGATAAAATTATAGATGAAGATATAGCAAGAGAGGAAGAGGGAGACAAATAGATAGAGGTAGAGGGAGAGAGAAAGATAGAGAGAGATAGAGAGATAGAGAGATAGAGACTCGAGAGGAAAGGGAGGAATATATAGAGATATGGAGGAAAGAGGAAGAGGAAGAGGGAGAGGGAGGGAGAGATAAAGAGATGATATAGAGGAAAGAGGAGGAGAGCTATAAAAGCGATATAGATGGTGAAGAGATAGAGTGATAAACAAAAGGATAGGAATGGAGAATATAGAGAGAAATAAAGAGACAAGAGAAATCATGAGAAGTAGAGATGGACAAATAGAGATGGGGAGAGGGAGAGAGAAAAAGAGGGAGATAGTGATATATGAGCAGATAGAGAGAAAGATATACGGGAAGATAAATAGAGAGAGAGGTAGAGATAGAGAGATGGATAGGGGATAGGAAGGGAGAGATGGGAAGAGATAGAGAGAGGGAGGGAGAGAGATAGGTAGAGGGCAAGATAGAAGAGGGAAGAGAGGGAGAGGGGAGAGAAAAAGAGAGGAAAGAGAAGTAGAGAGATATAAAAAGAGGGAGTAATAGGGAGAGGGAGATAGAGGGAAAGATAGGGATACAAACAAGGAGAGATAGAGAGATAAATTTATAGAGAGTAGGAGAGATGGAGTGAATGAGAGAGTGAGATAGAGAGGAGGTGATATAGATAAGTAATAGAGAGGGAGAGGGAGAGGGAGAGGGAGAGGGATAGAGATAAAGATAGCGATAGGGAGGGAGAAACATAGTGTGTGTGAGTGAAAGAGGTATGGAGATAGAGTAATAGAGGTTTTAGAGGTGAATTATCATATACTTAATCAAATGGCATGTTACGTTGAGCATAACTCCCCAAGGACACATGCTATCCTTGGATTGTTGGTACAAAACAACTAATAAAAAATTTGACTAGCTCACTCTCATTATCGCACTCTATAACTTTTTAATTTAGATTTTAAGTTTGAAACTATTTTTATTACATAAATTTAAATAAAAATTATAAATATAATTATTCGTGGAAGAATAATTAAAATTTTAATAAGACAAATAATTCTAATAAATTTTAGAAGTATTGTTTATAGTTTAATCAAAAAGAGCAATAATTAAAATAAATTTTAAAACTTTTTAGGTCTAAGAATTAAAGATTAGAATATTTCAAACTTGATAAAAATTACAAATAATTTGATTAATATTAATAAAGAATAAAAATTAAATTCAAAAATCAATTTAAAAAATAAAAAAATTTAATTATGTAAAATTTAGTAATAAAATTAATTTAATTTCAATTTAATTTATTTATTGTTTATCCTACTTTCAATGACTTGCTTTTAAATGTTATTATTATTATTATTTAAATTAACGAAACTTGAGTTTGTTTGGCTTAGTTGAAAATCCCAACTAATTAGAGTGAGTGGAATGTATTTTTTCATAGTTTTAATCCTATTTCGATTAGCACAAAAGTCTCATTTAAAGATTACTAAGAATTGGACACTTCCAATGTTTTCAATCAAAAAGCAATCAGATTATTACTGCGGGAAAGTTAGGAAAATTAGGTGTGATGACCTAGTCATTGGGGAATAAATTTGCCACTTGCTCCAAATTAATGGTCCATCTAACATTTTTGAGGCTTGACGACGGAGGCTAGGGGAGCATGCTATGGACTACAGGCTGCTACAAGATGTCCCTTCATCTGACAGACCATTAGAGCAAGTCATGGGTGTGTACTTCATTTGATGCAAGATGGGCATAGCATGACAGCCCATTGGATGGGTATTCAATTTTGTAGGCTGCATAGCCTGCTCCTATACATCATGGCTCACCAAGAATCTCAAGTTCATGGTGATAAGTTTATTTCACATCCAAATTTACCAATGGTCTTAAAATTCTATATTGAAAATGTAGACACTAAAAATTGGCCACTTTTGTTTGGTCAATTTACCCCTAATTTATTTAATTTACCCTTCACATGTCACTTCATCCATAATCTCTCACTTGTCCTCTAAATCTTAATCACAATCCCCACTCCCCACTGAATCTACCCACTAAATCTACCCACTAATCACTTGCACACACTTAATCTTTGATTGATGTGATGGGAGGGTTGAATCACTTAATCCCCACCTAGATTAACCACTAAATTGATTTTTTTTAATTTGCCAAATCATCTTCAAAATTAACTATCAATAATATACTTAACTCCTTATTTTATACTTTTATATATTTTTAAATTTATGTAATTAAATATTACATTACACTAAATGAAAGTAGCTATTGAGAGGCCTATTTCACATCAATTGTGATTGCTTTCAGATTATTGAGGGGCAAAAGGATACACAGGAGATAAAATCTTGAGGGTAAAGTAAGCTTTTGTTTGTTAGCACATTATGGGATAGTTGCGCATTTGCAAACATTTTAATCTATTTGTAATTTAATATTATATTTTTCTAATTTTGTATTTTCTGTGAACAGGTTGGCTATGGAATCTAGAAATCTAATCACAGACTCGATCCTGCTACCTATCACTTTAGGGTTACATATGTCTTTCTCTTTATATATAAATACTAGCAATGGCACCTTGGTGTGCAATGGGTACATGGAAGAGGTGTGGAAGGTCAATTAGTGACAGGGTCTGGTGTTGTATTGAAAGCTAGTTTTGTGAATTGAACTGCATGTTAATGTTAATGCATCATATACTTAAATAAAGTAAGTTTGAAGGTCAATGGAGTCCATAAATGCATCGTATTTGTCCATAGTATTTTGTTGAAAGTTAGAGAAATTATGAGTACAGTTGTTATATTGCTTAAGCCTATAAAATCCAAATCCTTAAATCAGTGTAAACCCCATAATCGTAGTGCATACATAAATAGTAAAAATAAACTGAATATCTTAAATTCATGAGTGGGTGAGTAAATTTATAATACAACGGTATTCAAAGCTTTAGGATTTCCCGACATCAATAAATTGATACATTGCCAGTAGGTACTAGGCAGAGGAAGATTTGCAAACAAACTTTCTAATGATCTACCATAAGATGTCCAAGTATTACACAAATGTATGTATGCATTGAAAGGGGAAATAAAAATAAATAGAAACATTTGCTGGAAAATTATATTGATATGAAGTAGAGTGACAAACTGTTGCTTAGCAATGAGATTGAAACCACTGTCCAGGAAAATTTTGTTTACAAATTTGTGTTTCATAAGGACATAATTGTAGAAACATCTGTAGCAACCCTGATATTTTGCTGGGGATAGTTTGGGAGTGATACGAAATTAATGAAAAAATGCAATCCTTTTTTTAATGCAATGGCTTGTGAAGAACTTGCAGCCAGAATACCTAAATTTGATATCCAATATTTGTATTTGATTATTAAATTTGCATACAAAAAAATCTAGATTTTGAACAAGTGAAGTGTGCAATTGTACATAAAATAGACAAATTGTAGGAAACTATAGGTTCATAATACAACAGATGTATCAAATATTAAATTTGATTACTAAATTGGAATAATTCATAGTTTAAGAGGTACAGTTGCTAAAAAATTATATTGATCTAAAATAGAGAAACAAACACTTGCCAACATAAATTATGCAAGAGTTTCTCAAGGACATAGGCTTTTCTTAAGGCATTTATCCATATAAATTTTGCATTCAGCCTTTAACAGAGCATTTGAAGGCTCTGAAAGTGCCAGTAACATTCACTTTTGGAATAGGAATAGACACTATTGAGACACTGATATATAGCAAGGGGGATTTTCATCAACATCCCAAAATTATTGTGGGTGATGGTGATGGAACTGTGAATTTGTGCAGCTTATCAGCTGTTGTATCCAATTCTCCATTCTAAAAGATAATGAAAAATTCAAAAGATAATTGATGTGATTTTGGGTGCCAATTTACAAACAACACATTCAACAGTAACATAATTAGTCCCAAATTAATGTATTTCTCTCTTATAAATTAGTCAATGATAAAAGATCATAGCACCTGCAGTTCACCTTTAGGCAAGTGAGATCAAGATAGCATAGAAAGTTCACATAACTCAACTTATAAAGCATTGTAAGAAAGGTAATTTGCAGCTTAATATGTGTTAATAGCCATACAATTGTGATATATATTGGGTCTGCTACTAATTCATGTAAACAATCGTTCACTGAGTTTGTTGAGAAACTAACCACTACTGCCTTGTATTTAGCAAAGATGTTAATATTCCTGTAGGTTGGATAAGGCAAGATATTGGAAATGTATTTATCACAGTCTCTACCTCATCTGTCTTCCATATTGTCAATAACACAAGGAAAAAGAATGCATATTTATTTATAGCAGTCTTCAACCAAGATAAACAAAAAGAAAGTGAAGGGAAAATCCTCTATTGCCTTCAGAAGCTAAAGAATAATTTAATGTACAGCTTGTGCAATGCATCAGTGAAAATAATACTTGGAAATATATTGCCTACCAAATAGATCAAACATCAGAAATTCAGTTCTTTAAAGCAAGAAACTTACAAATTCCTTTTGTTTATCCCTGCTACAAATTGCATTTCCAGAATATTTTAACAAATTTAGGATATAGAATGTTGGAAATTACATGAGAAGCAAACACCTCTATACAGTCAAGTTTGTGACTAACGAAAAAAAGTAGAGAATTGTAGTTTTACATTTAAACAAAAGTAGAAGCCATGATGGAGCTGTTTGCTGGCTGAAAACCAATTTATGATACTAATTTGGCATATGGGAATCGAAGGTGTCATAGACAGATGTAGTCTGTCTGATGCAAACAGAAGTCCATTTTGACATACTTGAAAAAAAGAAATTACAAAACATTTGCAGTCAAGGTTCTCAAATTACAAAAACTAAAGGTACTGCTAAATTCTGCAAAAACAAGTCAAACGGTCAGGGACAACCTCCCAAGATGGATCAGCCACATCACTCCCAATTCCAACATGTATATGTGTTCATAATGACCATTCAGAGCTATAATAAATGAACTATTACCTAGATAAGATGACCATCCCAAATTGTAATCTAGAAAGCCCTACCTACTAAGCATTTCAACAGCTGTTGGAAGATGAACTACTAATTCCAAGTAATAATCTCACAAATCTTCTCACAGATTGTTGCACATATTTCTCATATCAACAAAGTTAAGTATTTCATTATTGTCATAATTGTTGTCTTTTTGACAGTAAATATTGTTGCTCTTTATTTCCTGCATTATTTGCTTTAAATTTACTCTTTCATAGCACATTATATTTAACCATTTAAACTAGAGTGCCCCTCAAAATACGAATCAATGGAGGACCAGATATAGAAAAGTATACCCTTCATCTGCTGATATATATTTTGGAACATAATAACCTCCAATATTTTGGTGCTCCATGTGAACATTTTTTAATTGAAATAGATCATTCCTAAAATAGGAATTATTCAAAAAGATTTCTAAGCATCTTGCATTGCACATTATAAGGCTTCCTATGTTTAAATATAGTAATAACAGTTGTTCTAGCTTCTTAAAGTAATTTCAATGTGAACTGAGTAATTGGCATTGACTTTAATACACGAAAACTATTTGATCTAACATCAAACACATCCTACATATGAAGAAGAAAAAAATGATCTAATTCATCTAATGCAATCAATGATAATAATACATTTAACTCATCATTCAACTTTTGCCTTTCATTGATGGCTGTAGTTTGTGGTTGGCTAATTCATCATTAGAATTTAGAACTTAATCAATTTAGTATTATCAAATCAATTTTAGCCTTTCGAGGCATTTGGGTAAAATCATATAAAGTTCCTCAAAAATGCATCTCTTTAGGCAAGTGATGGGGTTCATTTCAAATGTGTTTGTTAGATTTGCAGAGACTTGCAGGTAGTGGGACTCCCTCAAAGACTTGAACCATTGAAATGCATGCTGATTGTATAGACAATCTTTTCACCAAAAGCCTATCCTAAACGCATTAAATGATCTGAAAGCTGCAAGTAATATCATTTTTTATTGGGCCCACAAGTTTTCATTCCAAATGGGGAGTTGCTAATTTTTAATGAGCATCATTTTTGTTATTGGATGGTAGAAAGTTGTGTGTACTCTCATGTTTCGTGGTGAGAAGATTTTTCAAGTGCAATTTTGTATATATATAATAATTGGAAAAGTATTGATTATATATTATATAATTGTAATTTGAAAACATAAATCATTACATTGTATTAAAAATGGCATCCCATTCTGATGAGAAAATGTTTAAAGCAAAAGAGCAAAAAGAGTGTAACCAATAAAGATGTCTAAATATTTAATCATTGATATTTCTGAAGAACAAGGAATAGCTCTAAGCCCTAATCAAAACCATCACAACAATGTCAAAAAGGTGGAAGTAATCATTAACAAGGCATATCAAAGTAGTGTTTATGTGGGCCTGCACCGATACTTACATATAGCCAAGCTATGCTAGAAATCAAAGAAAGCTAATGTCAAAATGGGTTTTGATTTCATGCGCTCATATAAGTGATCATTGAATACATGAATCAAGGAATTTCCATTACAAAGATTGACACAATGGAAATGACTGCAGTTGTGGTAACTGCCATGACCTAGGGCTCCATCCATGGTAAAACTTAGAAACCTAAAGAATACCTTGCAAAGAACATAAAAAATTAGAAGAACAATTCAGATGTTGTTTCTCTCTATTCACAATTTAGGTCTTAATACTTCTCACAACAGTTGTCAATTATTAAAAAATTGCATGTACAATGAGAGAAACCCAATTCATTTCAATGCAGAGAATCAAATCTCAAAGTCGGGCTGGGGTCATACATCAATAACAATATCTGCTCAAGATCCTGCTAGTATAGTCTAATGGTGAGGCAGAGCAATTGTACTAACGATATCCCTAGCTCAAACCCCATTAGGCATGATCCTTGTGTTAAAACAACTATAATATAATGCCTAGATGAGGCTGGGAAAACTCCATTGTCAAATAAGATGACACTAGGGCATTGCTTCCATGCCAAATAACATTTTAAGCTTGGTTGTGAAGGCAATGTGTCACTCACGAAAATGAGTGATATCATGTATAGAAGATAGAAAACAGAGTTCGTGTGACAAAACAAGGTCTAACATCACTGTTTGATGTATTACAAGAAATGTTTAGGGGATGCAGGGGCGGGTATGAAATGACACCCAGTTGTTAAAATACACCAAACTAAAACAACATTTGCACTGCACAGGTTAAAATACACATAAATTAAGTTATCAATAGTAAACTAAAACAACAGTAAAAGAATTCTACATTGGAGGAACAGAGAGGGCACACAAACTATTTGATAGAATGCCTCAAAGAGATGTGAATATATTAAAAATGGGTTCGTTGAAAAGGCTTGAGAAAAGATTTAAGCAAATGCAACTGGTGAGTGTTATGCCTAGCTTCCCAACCTTGCTAGCATCCTCCGTGCGTAGCCCAAAATGGGAGCTTTGGAGCCAGGTTGAGGACATCCAGCAATGGCGTAGAAAAAATGTGTACAAAATTTCAAGCAGATGCAAATATACAAAAAATTGAAATCATGGGAAGTGACTTACCTACAGATTGTGTGCAAAGTGTGCCGACCTGTCAATGATGCCAATGACTGAAAATGGGCAGAGGTCACACGAATTTTTCATAAACCCCAAGTTGTGTACTCTTGCTGCTTCACTCTTGCTACTTCAATCTATTCACAATAAAGAGGCGGAAAGCATTAGCTGCGGTGGAAGCAGTAAACTATGGAGTGGAAATTATGAAGGGTGAGAGAAACATGCTTACCTGAAGACTGCAAAAACCTCTGTTGATGAGGATGATAAAATAAGGTCATAAAACTGAGGCAAATATCAACAAAACACAGATATTTTGGACATGAACTCCCGTATGCAGTGAAGGAAAGTTAATGTGGAGCACTGCGATGATTTTAAACACAGATATTTTGAAAACCAACTTTCGTATGGAGAGGAAGGAAGGCAGAGTTAATGCGTAGCAAGGAAATCCACATTAAGCGTGACCAAGCTACTTTGGAAAGATCAACGGTTACGGACAGAATGACAACCTTGCCACTGCCTTGGTGCTTTCCAATTGTCGACGGTGAAAATGAGCTTGGAAAGCTGAATGAGTGACACAACAATCCTGACGACCTGAGTAAATGCTTAACTACCCACAAAAATGAG